>VMBQ01006166.1:0-21986 GCA_007657795.1 Dreissena rostriformis | reverse complement strand
GAAAGCAAACAAAATCTTCATGATGAAAGCACAGAACACACACATAAAAACAAACACCGCGCATACGCGAACACACATATAAACGCACACATATACGCTAACGCACACATGCGCACACGCGTGTATCGTGGTCGTACGTCACAGAACCGTATGTTTTGCAAGTTGCAAATAAATAATATTATTTATTTATTAACTAGTCTACACGAATACATCTCTTCACGAAGGGTATTATCAGCAAAACTAGTTTGGACGCAAATATTGTTTCGACAAAAGTAGTCTACACCCCGTAAATTATCATACACACGCCAGAGTTGTCTCCCTGTATAATAATTTGCGCTAGAATGCCAAATTTCTTATTCGTTCCCTGTAATGTAATAACGCATTTTTTGCATAGAAAGATGAATAAAGCAACAAGAAGATAGCCACATAAACAATTTAACAGAAATGATGCATACGTCATGTACTGGCAAGAAAATAGGATTAACATACATCGAGTAAACATTATAACGAACTATGCAAGCCATATTGAAGAACTGATGGAAAAAAACTCGTCCCGTGTTTTCTTTCCAATGACTTTTGCAAAATGAAATTTGAAGTACTAATTCTATTGTAACATTTCAACACGTAAAGTTAAGAGAGAATTTACATTACATTTTACTTTTTTTTACATAAGAAGGAGAACTAATAAATTATAACAAAGGAGTATAAATATGTCATTAAGACCCATGGATTCATTATAAAAACTGTCACTCAAACGTATCATTTCAATAAATATCATAAATAGAAAAATGCAATTATAAATGGCGACATGGAAAATGAATTGCATGATATACAATGTCATAAAGCAAAATGCAATCATAAATAGCAACATGGAAAATGAATTGCATGAAATACAATGCCATAAAGCATAATGCGAGAACAGGCGGATAAACCCTTCCATATGTCTCAACCAGTTTGCATGGAAAGCATTAATGTTCACTAATAAATCACTGTTATGTTTTAAGATTGGAGACTACAGTGGAAAACTCTGAAACCGACAAAGGTTTGGTATTTGGCATGTAACATCATTTTGTGGTTCTCTATTAACACTTTTGTTCAAATAATGCCACTGGGGTCAAAACTGGCCTCGCACTGGGGGTTACTAGTTTCCATTATATGTATATAGTGAAAACTGTTAAAATCTTCTTTTTCTGAAACATTAATGAACAGAGATTTGGTATTTGGCTTTTAACATTGAATGATGGTCCCCTAAGAAGTTCATTCAAATCATGCTCATGGGGTCAAAATTGGCCCAATCCTGGGGATAGATTGTTTCCCTTGCATCTATATAGAGAAAACTTGACAAATATTCTCTAAAATCACAAGACCCATTGGCTTGGTACTTCACTGGCATTCAACATTGTGCGTTGGTCCTCTACCAACTTGGGTCTGAATTTGCCCCATTATTGGGGTAACTTGTTATCCCTGGCCAAAGGCGGAGGGATATTGTTTTGGCGTTGTCCGTCCATCCGTCCGTCCGTCCTTCTAACGGTCGGCCGGCACTTTTGTGTCCTGAGCCATATCTTGGAAGTGCTTGGGCGGATTTCATTGAAACTTGGTATGAGTATATATATGGATAAGAGGATGATGCATGCCAAATGGCATTGTACACCATCTGTTAATAAGAAAGTTATGGCCCTTTGTATATGTTCTGTGTCAATGCAGCATGTGGGGGTATACGTCACATCTGTGACAAAGCTCTAGTTTGGCGGTGGATATCAATTCAACGAATTTGCTTGTTTAAATTATATTTCTGCCAAGTTTAAACATGGTTGCAGTCATTCGAAAAACCACGGTTGCAAGTTTCCGAATATGGCTATAGTGAAACATTGTGAACATTTTTATTTACTCTTTTATGAAACTTGTCAGAATTTGTTCAAATGATATCTTGTCCAATGTTAACAGAACTTGTTCAGATCAGTTCAGTTTCCCATCAGTCTCAGATGAGGAACGTAGGGACCTATAGCCCTCTTGTTTGAATAAAGTCATCTGATCTCTATAGGAACCCCAGTCTCACTCTGACCTACTCTGGAGCCTCTACAGCCATGAGAATGTCTGGTAATGTAAATTCTGCACAAATGCAAAAGGCTACTCCATAATACCAAAGGCCAACCATAATAGCCACATGCAAGAAACTACTGGCAAAAGTAATTATTGAAGCTTAATTGACCAATCAGTTTTCCTGTCCTATATGTGACATGTGTCACACACCCACCTGTCATGTGACACATGACACGCTCAATGCCTGCCATGGGACATTATTCCTACTTTAAACACATAACTTGTGTCAGATCCATAGAAAACAATTAATTTAATATGACATGTTTTACATTCCAATTGTGACCATAATTGTTGTTTAAAGACAACTTTTTTTATGAAACTAACATATTTATCACAACTGCATTGAACCATATTCATGCAAACAATTCAACGTCAGGTGTATTGTTGTTATGAGTCTACTTGTGGAAAACTTGATGTAATTGTCACAATGGTTGAGGTAAGGTGTGAACGTGAGTAAGTCCATGTGGAGAAGGCGTATTTAGGGCAAACCCTCACAGTGACCTCTGTGCAAAGGTCATTTTACTCAAGGTCAGATTTGAAGGTCAAAGGTGCAACAAGGGCATGGTGCAGCTTGATAATAACAAGTATTCTTATTAATGGGCTTGATATGCTGCAGATGGGCATCTAGTATCAATAGAAATCAGCATAACAGTTATATTCACACAAAAACTAATCACCTATATTGATGATTTATACTGTAGGCCTGTCTATAACGTCATTGACAATTTTAGATGGATTATTGTCTTTTTTGTTGGTGACAGTTATTTTGATGGGTTTTTTTTGATATTGTTTAAACTATTTGATCATTTCATTTGTTTTGAATTTGTACATTCAATCTAAATTATAGAACCTATAAAATTGATTGATCAATGTGGAATTTTAATTGGAATGAAACCTTTTGGTGTTTAGGATGAAAATGATAGATATTCAACACATTTTTGAAACATTTTTGTGTTTATGATGATAATGATAGCTATGCAACACAAATTTGAAACGTTTTTGTGTTTATGATTATAATGATAGATATGCAACACAACTTTGTTGTCGGTCACCTATTGTTTATCAGAGGAGTCATGTGCTGAATTCCTCAACCAACCACAACCATCTATTTTATCAAACTTGTCCTTGCAAAATAATGTGTATGAAAACTAAAAAAGGGGATATTTTTATGTCATCAAGTGTAAAACGTAAAAAAAATGAAAACGCAAGAGTCAACAGACGATATTATTACAGCGATATTTGAACAGTACAATTATCGCGTGTCGCTTCATGTATCGCGCAAAATATCGAGTATAGCTTCGTGTGTCGCGGTCTGAAATAAGTCCGAGATACACGAGATTCGGATAATATGGGCGATATTTGAATAATAAAATATTGTGTATCGCTTCGTGTGTCGCACAAAATATGGTGAGTCGCCCTTTGAACGCAAGACACGATATTTTGCGCGATACTCAATGTGACACATGATATTTTGCATGATACACGAAGCGACACACGATGTTTTGCGCGAGACACGAACGACGCGCGATATTTACCTCGATATATTGCCTTTTGGGCCACCTACACAAGGGCGATATTTCGTGGTACATTCCCGCGCGTCGCTTCGTGTATGGCGCAAAATATTGTGTGTCGCGCAAAATATTGTGTATCGCTTCCTGTGTCACCCTTGATGAAAGAAGTGCGAGATTATAGATGGCACTATCCGGATTCTGTATATCTGACACATTACCATTACTTCCCTCCTATAATGTTCCAGGTATCATCATGCAGTTTAGTGATACCTGCCACATTATGGTAATGTTAAAGTCATATTTAACAACTTTATACCACATTTATTGAGACATTAGCAACATAGAATACATAGTGGGACCGTGGTCTAGTGGTAGGATGCTGGTCTAGGAATCGGAACGTCCCTGATTCGAATCCCGCTCAGACCACAGAATTTTCCTGAGCAAAAAATTAATCCCACGCTTGCTCCTCTCCACCCTGGAGTATAAATGAGTACCTGTTAGGGAAATAAACCAATATTCTGTGGCTGCATACTGCGCCGAATGTAAAAAGATGACTTATATCCCAGTGATCAGGGGGAAAATGTCAAAAGTCGATTGAAGTATTCATAATCAGACTATAAACAAATGCATTTGCATTTGCAATGGCATTCGATATGTCACTAGCGGATTGAGGAGTGTGGGGATATATGAACATATATATGAAACAAAAAAAGGAATAATATGCTTCGCTTGAGAACAAAATGTATGACCACGACACTTTCCGCCGTTATGGTATTTTTTGTTTATAACAAGTGTCTTCTAAGCTAAAATCCAGTTTAGGTGGACAGTGTTGTCCCTGATTAGCCGTGCAGACTGCACATGCAAATCTGTGACGACACTTTATGCACATGCATAAAGCCCTGTTTTCCTTGAGCAAGGCTCATAAGGATTATAGATTTCCTGCCAGGCATGGACCAAAATCCCAATGAAGAACAGACAATTTGTATGCCCCCTTCTTCGAAGAAGAGGGGGTATATTGTTTTTGGCCTGTCTGTCTGTCATTCTGTCCCAAAACTTTAACCTTGGTCATAACTTTTGCAATATTAAAGATAGCAACTTGATATTTGGCATGCATGTGTATCTCATAGAGCTGCACGTTTTGAGTGGTGAATGGTCAAGGTCATCCTTCAAGGTCAAAGGTCAAATATATGGTCAAAATCACTCAAAAGGGGGCATAGTGTTTCTTAAACACATCACTTGTTGTCAATTATTTTAATTACACAAGGCATTCTTGCTTTAAAAACTGAAGTCATTGTGGTTGATTTCACAGAATGTACTTTATTGGTAAATAAGCCTTTAACTATTTAATGCCTTGTTGATAATTCAGCAAGGAAATTGGCTTCTTTTCAATATCATTTTACACAACGTGATTTGTATAAAACCTCATTTAAAATGAATTTACCTTATTTGCTATTGAAATATATGAATGGATGGATAACGGAAAAGAGTGCTTTATACAGAGTGGACATTTCTAAGGGCTACAATCCACATGTTAAAATTTCAGGCTATTGTTCTCCATGTAGAGAAATTGAAAGGGTGTATTTACAAGTGCTTTTTGGTAATGGCTTAATTTTTTTAGAGAGTTTTTTGTTGTTGACAAAATTGCAAACACATTTCTTCTTTGTCCTCTTTAATAGACTGTTTATTATGTCCTTAACATGGCAATTTAAGAATGGGGTTCATTAAGTTAATCTGAACAGAAAGAAAAAAAAGATCTTAAATTGCAGTTATATTGTTTCAACACTCATCAATTCTCATATTTTTATTGTGAAGAAATGGTGAATGGTGTCCCCGATCAAAAGTTAGCATACAGCGTTTGGAGTATTTCATACAAAAAGTCCCCAACACCAGTCATCCTCTGCCTGTTTTATCCCAATACACATGCGTTCTGAGACCTGACCAATTTAAACTATATTTTTTTCTTGCCGTAAAATTATGTTCATTAACAACAATTTAGTTTTTTAGACTGCGGCTACAGCCGGTGTATTTAGTACCGCACATTGATAACATGTACCGTTTTTGAGATGGCAATTACACAGTTACTCCCCCTGTTTAAATTCCTTCAGTTTATTTCAGCAGGGGAGACAACTTAACACAGGAAATTAAAACCGCGAAAAACAAGTGTGTTCTGATTGAACTGGCCTACTTTGATTTTTAGCCTTGGTATTGCACATTTTTTTTAAATCAAATTTATAACTCAAACATTTAAAACCTAGTTCATGGCATGGCGGTGTTTCTTCATAATTTATTTTTTATTCATTCATCAATTTTTTAATAATTTGTTGTCTATTATTGTTAAATAAGACAAACAATGTTAACAGCTTATCAATCATAAATAACCTGAATCAGAAACATTATTTTTGAAGAAATATTTTTTTTTAAATATGCTCATATTCTTGACAAGACCTTTACATAATATGAGACAAGCCTAGTCTTTCAGCTTTCAATGCTTTAATTGTAACACCTTATATTGCCCCCACAATGACTCCTCCACAGCAGGAAGCTGACTCCATCACCATGGTACCCTGCTTCTGTCCCCCGGGGATGGACTTGTGACCATTATTGAGTTATTGACCCCTGTGATCCCACTGAGTCAGCTGGGAGGTCCCAGGCAGGCGGGCAGGGTCAGCTGGACCTTGTTATTGGATTAATTGGACAGTTGTATACCTCCCTTATTAAACCAACCACTTGAGGTTCTCATTTCCACTGTTTTCTATTGAGATGCTGGTCACTCTAAGGAGTCATTTGTCATATCAATTGCTGGTCAGTGATGCTCATTATTTCTGGTCAATGGATCTGATGAGGACATTTATTCTGCTAACCCAAATCAATAATTGAGCCGAGCTCGGGGAAAAACGGGGCTTAATGCATTTGTGTAACGTTTCGTCCCAGATTAGCCTGTGAAGTCTGCACAGGATAATCTGAGACAATACTTTTTGCTTTTATGCAATTATTTGTTGTAAAGGAAATCTCTTCTTACTGAAGATCCAGTTTGAGCGGAAAGTGTTGTCCTTGATTAGCCAGCACAGACTGCAGAGGATAATATTGAATGACACTTTACACACATGCATTAAGCCCTGTTTTCCGGGAATGAGGCTGAAATGTTAATATCCATATTTTACCAAACTTTATGAAAATGCTTGTAGAAAATTAATAATATTTTTGCCAACAATCTATGTCCAACAGTTTGTATTAAGTCCTCACCCAAAATATGCCTAAATGCTATAAAGGGCACTATTATTTCAACAAATGGCTGCTGTTCCTTTTTCCGTGACTGCCTTCATTTTTGTCACCTGCTCCAGATATTCTATCACAGAAATGTCGCTGCAGTCCTCTGTTGACTTATTAAGGCACTGCAACGTGTGGCCAGTCTCCACCACAAATAATTGTCTTCAACAGCTTCTATTCTCTTAAGGGAAAATGGTTGTATGATGAAATATCATTGCCTTAAGCTTCAATTATCACTGAATAAATATTGGAAGACGGAAACTGTTAACCGATTTTTGATTGTTTTGGTTGCGTCTGTATAATTGATCCTCCCTCTGGGAAAACTAGGCTTTTATCATGTTTGTAAATTGTCATCCCAGATTAGCCTGTGCAATCTGCACAGGCTAATCAGATACGACAGTTTCCTCTTTTATGGAATTCTTTGTCACAAGGAAATCTCGTCTGAACAAAAATCCATGCTGCACAGAAAGTGTCATCCCTAATAAGCCTGTGCAGTTTGCATGGGCTAATCTGGGACGACACTTTACCAACATGCATTAAACCCTGTTTTCCCAGAGTGGGGGATTGGTTAGGAAGTCTCTATGCAGAGAACTGCATGACCTGATAGTGGGATAGTGTGCTGTATTGATTAGAAACAGCATTGGATGTGCACAGACAAATATCTGCATTCATAGTTGAATGTAGCCTTTATTAAGTTTTGGAATTGGCTTCCATTAGAACAATTTTATCAATAGTGATCTGATGTAAGTATGGTGTAATTTTATTGAATGTTGATGAATGTTCTGGCCAAGGTAATTATTTAACTTTATTAAGTGGCTTTATTTCCCAAGAGTTTTTGCTGTTAGTTGTGTGTTTTGAGGATGTGGCTTGTTATTTAGATGATTTCTACCATATTAATTTACATTATTTGGAAAAAAATGAAAAAACATTCCTGTTTAAACAAAACACCCAAAAATTCAATTACAGATATATTATTTCTTGTGGCACCATTTTGATTAAATTTGAGAAACCATTGGAATAAACATCAGTGTAATACTTGTTATTCAATCGATGCACTTTATTCAACAAATTTAATAATTCTTTTTATTCACCCTCAACCCGTCATAGAAAGGGGCATCACACAGAAGTGTGTCTGTGCCACTGTCCAGTTGTCCATGTAAAAATTCTCCTCTCAGCCATACCTTTTCCATACAATGATGGATTGTAAAATAACTTGGCACATGCAAACCATCATAAGATGACCTGTTGCATGCTACACCCGTTTTCCTTCGTCAAGAGTCAAGGTCACACTTAGAGGTCAAAGCTCATATTTGACCTTTAAACAGCTTTAAAATGACCTTTTCAGCAATAACTGTGCCATATATTGATGATTTTTTTTTAGTAATTGGGCGCAAATGTAAACCATCATAAGCCCACATATTGCGATAAAGAATCAGTACTGCAAAGGTCAAGGTTACACTTTTAATAGAGGTCATGGGTCGAATTTTTCTTAAAATGTTGTGTCTCATTAATAAATTTGTAAAATATTGATGTATTTTAAGATATTTTGGCGCAAATGTAAACTGTCATAAGACACATTTGTGACACGTAGAACCTGTCTCTTTACCTCAAAGGTCATGTCAACACTAAGAGGTAAAAGGCCAAATGTGAAAATTTCTGTCTTAGTCATAAATTTGCAACGTATTGATGGATTTTAAAATAACTTGGCATTATTGTAAATTTTCATAAGACAACATGTGTTGGTTTTACCCTACTCCCTGCCTCAAAGGTCTAGGTCACTTAGGGATTAAAAGTCAAATTTGAAACAACGTAGATGCACTGTGGACCTTACAGTCTTGGCAGCATCTTTGTCCTTTGAAAGCATGTTTTGTTCTGCCTTTAGGATTTGTTTACTGTAATTTCTTGCAATTATAATAAAGAGGTTTATATCTACTTACAAGTACAAACTTTGTTGTGATGTGTCTGAAGATAAATACACTTTTGGCATTTTAAATAGTAACAGTTAAGAAATATATTGAATCTAGTATAGGAATTTGTGGTGTATTGTAACAAACATGTTGACCCTGATCAATATGACTTTGTTGACACATTTTTGAGGATGATGAAAGCTTTCTTGGTTTATGAGGACAAACAATAAATCCAATAGAAGGCATTGCCTGTAACAGCTGGCTATGGGAGGAATATTTTGCTCTTTTATGTTGCTGTAATCCCATAATTGTCAGACTTAACACAGTCATTATTAACATTGCCAGAGAAATCACATCTGCAGTTACCATTTGCTTCACTTTGACCTAATTTATTATAATAAATGATGTTTTGAGGATTATAGAAAAATAATAGAAGTATGTGTATTATTTTTGTTAAGCCCGCTTGCGATCAGCTCAATATTGCTGTCAAAATGGTGATTCATTGTATGTGGGTCCATCTGATATATTGCTATCCCCTGCCAAAGGGCGTAGGGCTATAGAAATTGTACTATTCACCATGTATGGGTGTTTGCGCATACTTGTGTACGTCACAAAAGCTTTTAAGAGTAACACCTACATCTTGCATAAATAATTATTTTTGCATTCTACAGTGCATATTGTCATGTTTTTGCTATTGCCTTAATTCAAGAGTTATTGCCCTTTTTTAACATACATATAAAAGCTTCTTAGCGGAACTCCTCCTACATGTATCTATTGCATTCAATTTGCATCAAACTTTTACATAAATTATTTTTGAGTGCTACAGGTCATTTTTATTGTCAAGGTTTTGCAATTGCATATTTTTTTTAAGAAGTTATTTCCCTTTGTTTAAAATAACATATGAAAGCTTCCGTGTGCATGTTTTTCAAACTTTTACAGAATAATCATCTTCAACTTGAATAGTGCTTATTGTCAGACTTTGTTATTGTGTTATTTTTTGTAAAGAGTGGTTACCCTTAGTTTAAAATTACAAATAAACACTTCTGCGGCCTTACACTAACCGTAACACATTACGTATGTATAGTCCAAAATTGAAATACACAGCAATACACTGCAGTATCTGCTTCAAGAGTAAAAGAATTAAACAAAACTTCTATTAATTTTAAGGGTACAAGTCACATGATTTATTTAAAAGGAATAATGCAGAAAGTACATGAAACTACATGAAAGTTTAATCACTACAATTAATTGAACACCACATGCTCCATCATTGACACACACATCTGATTGGTGTTGATTTAATTGGTTGGATTCATTACATTGGTTTGATTTCATTTGCTGGATTGATTATACTGCACTGTGGGATATTGGATATGGAAAATGATCATACTAACTGGTGCTATTTGGTCTCAGATAATTAATGGCTGCAACAGGGGCTCAGGGACCCCTGTATTGATGGATATTATAGGGATGCACATACTAAATGGGGCTGTTCTATCCCCTGATAGGGGCCCAGGGACCCCAATATTAATGAGGAAGGTGAAAGTAATAAGGGTTATAGCTTCTGAGTCAGCACTGCCTTGTCTTGTTATTGATAATATTAAATACGGTATGGCTGTGGCACTGTTTGCATTGTTGTCCGCCCACTCAGATTTAGCTATACATTTCTAGTAATTGATGAACCATAAAAGACTAAAGAAAATGTACCAATAACATAATTACTTGAATTATGTCTTTAAAACTTATTTTTAAATGCGACTTTTTCCTGTCTTTCAAACCAGCTAGAAGTCCTGCAGCAGTAGGACATAATCTCCATTTTGAAAATATGGGAACTTAATTGACAACAACAGACCAATTTATTGAACAAGATTCAACAGTCAATTGTCTTGGGAACACCTTGCTTTGAATGTGAAGATCAGTCCAAAAACTTTGTTCAGAATATAATAATCATGAAGGGTGTGTGAGTCCTTGGTTGATCTGATCTGTCTTGGTACATTTTTCTGAAATTAATGAAGCAATTTTTGTATCAAGAATTTATTTTCTGATATCAATTTCATTTTTTTATATCTAAATGTAGTCAATATTTCTTTATATCATTAATTATGTTTTTGAATATCAGAAAATCATTTTTTGATGTCAAAACAATGATTTCTTGTTATAAAACAATATAAAGGATTTTTTATGTCAACTAATTGTTTTTATTTTTATACAGAAAATTTGAATTCTTGATATCAACAGATGTCTGAAAAGAAGTAAACTTGCAACCTATAGTTTACAGGCTACAATTTTATACTGAAAATTTAGCTTGAACTTATTTATATTTTGTAGCCTGAAAAGAAAAAGAGTAAATCATATTATTCTGTCTATTTAACACTTTTTTTTTCTTTTTTTTTCATATCATCTTATACAATAAATATTTTCTTGGCATTGTGTTCAATCTTAGACGATTTCTTTGCCTATATTTTGCTCATTGGGAATGTGGCTGGAGTGATACTCCTGAAGGCAATTTCTTTCCAAAAGAACCAATATATAATTCATTTTGGGGAAATCGTGTCTGGTTCTGATATATCATGGTTGTTTGTCACAATCTATAAAAGTTATCAGGAATGTACACTGCAAAAACATGCAATCTAGGCTGTTTTCATTTTTTTATGACAAATATCTGGGGAGGATTCAGACAAATCTGTATTAAAATCGTAGCTTTGATTTCCAAAGTATGGAATTCACTACGTCTAGCGCGATTTCTGCCTTCCGCCACGCATCACCATGATTCAGCCCAGAGTGGTAAATACTTAAGTCGCAGCGATACACCGTGGAACGCGGTGATGTCGCCGTGGCGAATCGCGGTGAAAGTGATGATAAAGAATGATGATAAGAAGTCTCGGACGGACATTATCCGGAAAATGATCTCACGGTGACCCACCGCGATCACGGTGGTTTGAGGTGAAATACAGGTACATGTGAATGACTGTGTACATTTCCAGGGCTAAACGGTTAGGAAGTTATGCGTGAATACCCCCTTGTTACCTTAAAACGATATTATTATTTTTTTTTTGCAGTTTGATGGCTTCGTTATACCTATCACATTAAAAGGCCCCTACGGTTTACTCTTCCACGATAAAATCTTGGCCAGATACTTAAGAGACTGATGATGGCAACAAGGTGTAATCCTCGTGGAAATTAAGCACTTGATGCATAATATTTTAAAAACATGTATTTCCACACGTAAAGGGTTTTAACAAACAATCATGGAATTAATTAAACAAAACTGTAAATGTTTTGATTAATTCTCAAATGAGCATAATTTAATTTGAAATCAGAAACACACTACCGAATTTTAATGTTAACCAGACGGTAACAAGAGCTTCAAATAAACACTGCTCATTTACATGTATGTTGTGTTGACCCTATGTTCGATAAAAGAGCGCGAAAATTATGTTGTACATGTATAACCTCACGTCATGCGCATGGGAAGCATGCGTGTATTGATTGTTGTATTTAAACTTAGTAGCAAAAGAAAATTGGAGTCTTCTAAATTTGGTTAAAAGTTGAGTAGTGCATTTTAAGAAAATTATGTCGTGGATGATTTAGAATTGAGGTTTCCTCCAAAATAATTTTAAATGAAACACGCTAAATCTGTATCGTTACGGTCTTTTAGAAACATATAAGTCATTAATGTAACAGTTACTATACTGTATGATGATTAAACAGAAAGTACGGACACTCTGGATTTATTGTTGGGCGTTTTGAAAACACGCTCCGCAGGGCAATTTACCCATTGTGTAGACAGCGATTTTTTGACAAAAGGGATGAATATGACTATCCGGAACTTCGTTTATATTAAAGTCTTAATGCGAGTCGACATACTTAAATGTTCCGCGTTAATTGAAATATAAAACACTGTTGTTATTGTAATTCACCCACATTACTAGTCATATCAAATCGGCCATAAATTGGCGTCTTCAGACGCAAACTTGTTACAATGTTATTAATGGCAATCAATTTTAACTATTAATTAAAAGAGTAATTAATCAAGGTCCCCGTCCTGCATCTGGGATGCATTCAAATCTGGAAAAAAACATTTATATTGGAGCATTAGCATACACAATCTAGCAGTTTTGGTCAATGTTGTGGTGAATTCTCAAATTAGCATCATTAAATTTAGTGTCGACCCTTGTCCTGATAAAAGCGTGCGAGAATTGTACATGTACTGGTATGTATAGCAACGCATTACCAGCATGGAAAGCGTGGGTGTATAAATTTCGCATAAAAACCATGTAGCGCAGAGAACAATGAGATGTTTTAATTTTGGTTAAATCTAAATTTAAATTCACTCGTTGATATGTCGTTATTACTCAATATGTTCTCGATGCTCGCACTACCTGTCACTTGATTCACGCATGTTCAATGGGAATTCCCCCATCCCAGAATTCATTTTGTATATGCACGTGCCTAAAATGGCGGACGTTTATGAAATTTGTAAACACATTGGGTCAGTTTCTTCATATCGGTCATATGTTGGTTTTGAAAATAGAAATCGTTATTATATAGGATTAGAGTGTAATGGATAGAGTTGGAACATGTAAGCATTCAGCGATAAACACATATGGTAGGGTTAACTAAAATATTGAAATAAAAGCGGACTTCCAACTTTTGAAAGCGTTTGGAAGCGCTGCCGCTGGTCTGCAATATCAAAATATACATGTCCAATCACATTTACCTGTATTTCACCGCAAACCACCGAGACGGTGGTGGTGGTCCACCGTGAGATTGATTTCCAGATAACGCCCGCGGTGCTCACCCACTGTCACCGCGATTTAATCATCATGGAAACACCTTCAGATCCCGGTGATTGTCCTCGCTTCCAAAAAATTGTCAACGGTGGGACTTTGTTTTAGGCAGAAATTGCGCTAGACGTAGTGTATTCAATCATGCATTTTAAGTCAATAGTACCGGTTAAGCTGGACATATGCAGATATTGTCAATTTGAAACAATTTCAACAAAAAAATATGTTTTAATACATACATGCCAGAATTTTTTAGGACATTCCATAAAAAATTGTCGGAACATTTGACCAAAAAGCAGGACACCTTAGTCCTAAAACGTTTAATCATTCCACCTTAACTTTAATCAGTAGTCAGTATATTACTTACAAAAACTAAAACTTTCTGCCCAATATTGCCGATAAATGTGTTCCAGAAAATTCGTGAAACACAAGCGTTCTCCATTTTCCGAAAGTAAACACATCCCATTAACTGAAATGTGGGGTATCCCCGTATGCCTCGATTTGACATGCAATCAGTACAGGGATATCCCCTTGAACATATGTAAATCGTGTAATGCGATGTGAGCGTATCGAGCACTGTTCTTATTCAACCAATCGTCAATTAACTCTAAATTAAGATTGATGCAATATGTTACACAACTATTTTCTGAAAATCAGTCGAAAACGAAAGTTTATTTATGTGAAACATCGATGCGTATTGGTCAGCATTCAATTTGTTTGATGTACAAAATCGGTGTTTTGACCAGTTTTATAACCTTAGGTGGTATAATACACAGGATAATAGTATCATTGGCGTTTTTTTCTGTACGATACATCTTTCGATAGCAATTAGAGACCCCTATCATAAAAACACTGTGATGTGAATGCCTGATAAAATCAATAATTTGCCGATAAATTGCTGATAAGGTGTCAAAAACAACACTGGTGCACTCGAGTAGCAGAAGTTGGTTGTTAATTGGGGGAAATAAAGGGATAAGCAATGGTAGCCAAACAGAGCTTGAATATCGAATTTTATTGGGAACTTATAGACCTTACATTGTTTTTTACGAATGTCGGGACAAATGGTCTCATATCGGGATGCAGGGACAAAGGGCCCATAAGCAGGACTGTCCTACTGAGATCGGGACGTCTGGCATTTATGATTTATATTTTTATTATGATAGCTTGTTGTAGAAAAAAGGCAGTTTAATTCCCATTGAATTCTTTTACGCATCTATTTCTCTTACATTGACACATTTCTCATGATGTAGTAGTATTCACACAAACAAGGTTTAGAAAATAAGTAGTGATGCAACAGGGTACAGAAAACAGTAACCGGTTAACCTTTTGCCATAACCGGTTATTAACCGGTTAACTGAAAAACCTTTATTATTAAAAAAGTAAAAGTATACGTTAAAAATGTCATACTGCTCGTACATGTACTCTCTATAGAAACGAAAGCATTTAAGATCGCTTGCGTTGTAAACATATCTGTTTCTTAATAAAAATGTATTAAAACATGTATTTTAATAATGTTGTAGATGTATATTTTTTATTTATTTTTCCTGCGTAGAAGCATATGAGTAAAAGGTTATAAGAGCTACACAATATTCATTTTCACGTGTCTTTATTGTATTTTTGGTTGGGCCGCTTATATTTTGTTTGAGTCTTATCACTCACAACAATGTTGTGTTTCTTTGTTCATTCCGTTTAAATTTTGTAAACTCAAATTTAATGATTATTTTTTTTAATTACTGTTTGATTTATGTTTATTAATTATAATAATTTGTTTTCTTTAATAAAACTTGCTTCAGATGGTAGTTTGGGCATCGTTTATGACGTAAATTACTAAAAATCATATACATTTCTGATAAAACAAATGCGACATTAATTTGACAAGATTTTAACAACGAATACTTATGTTGATTAAATTATAATTTATAAACACTTTATTTTCGCAAGCGATCAGTGTTGAATATTGGTTAACAAAACATCATAATAAGTCACCCATTGTCTCAACTGATTGTATCGCGAGTTAGATAAATGTGTCAATTACGTCTTCGCTAAAAGGGGCCCCCTCCCTGCAGTTCGCTTGTAAAATTCGTGAGTTAAACAAAACAATAGTGCAAATTATCACAACGGTACTGATTTATTGCTTTATAACTGTGTTTGTTGACACGTTATTTATTACCGTCGCTCGTGCGGAATGTTGTTCTAACTAGTCGCCAGGGTAAGTTGGCAATTTGTCGTGCGCAACAGGTAAACTTGTACAAATTATTCCATGAAAAAAGCATAACATTATTTTTTTATCAGGTTAACCTTTTCCCAAAATGTAACCGGTTAACTGGTCATTTCGGTAGATTAACCGGTTAACCTCTTGCATCACTAAAAATAAGTAAACAATTAAACTCAATAATCAATATGTTAAGTTGTATTCAGAAACTACAATTTATTTTAATACCACATTTTGACATTATATTGAATTGGCTTTATGGTTGTTTTTGTTTGAAGGTAGTCTCTTCTTAGCGTCAATCCAATTTAGGTGGAAAGTGTCGTCCCTGATTAGCCTGTGTGGACTGCACAGGCTAATCTGGTAGGACACTTAACACACATGCATTAAGCTCTGTTTTCCCCGAGCTAGACTCAATTTGATAATTTCACATAGTTCAAAAGATGCAATTTTGTTTAGTTATTGTGAGTAGCTTGAAGCATTTCCAGCGAAATACCATGGAACCGCAATTCAATCGGTATCCCTCCACAGGCGGTTTCTGTAAATCATTCTGAAAATGCGTCAATGATATGCATTGCGGTTTAGATGACAATATGAATATTTTATTGCACCTATTTACATAATAATCTATTTGCAGTCGGGCTGTGTGGTTGCAATGATTTATTGATTGCCATAAAACAAATGTCAGAAAGCATTCTTTATGTCTATTTAAGGTGTTAAGTGGCAGTTACAAACTTCCAATGTTTGGTTGTTTTTATGTGATCAAAGCTGTTGTGTTTATGCTGAATTGTTTGTTGAATATTCATCATTCTACCACAGTCGCACACCAATAACCAACGCATGCACATTAGAATGAAAAGAGAGCTTACAGTGGGTTATTACCCCGATATACCAACGGTTGCTTCCCTCGCACAGCATGTGAATACATTCTACCAAAAAAACTTACAAAATCTTGTTTCTTTACTACTAACGCACTAGAAGCAAAGTTAATTCAATTTTTCTGTATATAAAATAAGTTTTAACAAGAAGGAAAGGCACATTAAAGCTGTGTTAAGGATCTAATTATTATTTGGATTCAGTAGATTATAATTTGGACAATATATTTCAGATGTTATTGAAACACATTTTTGTGGTGGAATTGGTGTAGAATCGAAATAATCGACGGGTAGCCGTTGGTTATTGCGGAAATAACCAACGGTATGTCGTTCCGATGCTTGATATCAAACCACTCGGGCTACGCCCTCGTGGTTTAATTCTTACGCATCGGAACTCCATACCGTTGGTTATTACCGCAATAACCAACGATTACCTGTCGATTATTTCTTAAATATTTTTTTTAAGTGACAAAATTTATGAGAATTTATAGATTATTCAGGACTAACCTTTCCTGAAAAATTGTGTTGAATGAAATTAATTTAATTGAAAGTTATAATGTTTATAATCCCAACAGAAAAAGTTTCGGAGGGCATATAGTAATAGTCTCCGTCCGACTCTGTGTGTCCGTCTTTCCGTCAAAAACTTTGTGCGCAGCATAACTCAAAATCTATTCATTGGATTTACTTTAAACTTTGAATATAAACAGATGGCAACGAGAAGTGAAGTGACCAAGAACCATAACTCTATTTACCTTAGTTTTTGAATTATCTCCCTGTATATAATTATTTCCGTCGGAAACTTTGTGCAGAGCATGACTCAAAATCTATTCAAGGGATTTACTTTAAACTTGGAATTTAAACAGATTGCAACTAGGAATAGTGCAGTGAACAAGAACCATAACTCTATCTACCTTAGTTTTTGAATTATCTCCCTTTATATAATTTCAAAGTTAATTTTTGTCCGGAGCATAACTCTAAATCTACTGAAGCGATTCACTTGAAACTTGAAAAATAAACAGATGGCAAGTAGGAGAAGTTCAGTGACAAAGAACCATAACTCTATCTACCTTAGTTTTTAAATTATCTCCCTTTATTTAATTTAAAAGTAAATTTTTGTCCGGAGCATAACTCTAAATCTACTGAAGCGATTTACTTGAAACTTGGAATATAAACAGATGGCAAGAAGGAGAAGTGCAGTGACTAAGGACCATAACTATATCTACCTTAGTTGTTTAATTACCTCTCTTTCTTTCATTTCCATATATTTTATTCTCTACAGCCTAACTCCAACACTCTATAACTAATTGATCCTTGAGATATTAATAGATGACACAGGTGCCATGTTTTTCAAATATTATTCTACTCTCTAAAACAAATGTTCTCATGCAAGCAAACACATTTGGTGGGGATTTGGCACTACTGTGACAAGCTCTTGTGGTTTAGTTTGAGTGTTATAATTTATAATGTCAAAAGGACTAAATTTATTTTTTGAGTCATGTAGCTTATTGTGTAGCTATTGGCTAATTTGGCACATCTATTAGCTAAGTACTGTAGGTCAAATAAAGTCAGTCATTTATATAAAAGTTGAAGTAATACATCAACTTTTAATGCTATTTTAATTCACTAGTTGTTGTTAAAGCCCCTTTCAATTGTTCACATAACCCTGCATGATATTAACCATGACAATATCAAACCTGATAACCCCACACCAACCTGTCACAATAGATGTCCCTGTGTTACATCAACATTATCCAGCCACTGAACCAGTGTCAGGCACGCATTAATTGACTGAATCAATGATTGCATGGTCCAGTGATCACCTCAAATGAGTGTCCACAGCTCCTGAATGGGTTGGGGTCTCCTCCAGGTACCTTGGTTTCCCCCTACAGCACAACACTTCACCACAGTGAAATATATGAGATCGGCATTGGGAAAACGGGTTTTATGCCATATTCGGCTTGCACGATTGTGCAGTCTGGTCAGGAGCTTCCTTGTCCGCATATGGCATGAGAACCATTTTCGTATTTTTTTATTTCAGTTAAAAAACTAATAAGCTGAAAATTGAGCTTTAATTCCAAATTCTTGCCAACGTGAGTCTTGTAAAGAAATTAGGTAGGAGAGTTGGGAAACACTCTTGTCCTCACATGATGCAGTCTGAGGCACAGAAATATCTCAGTCTAAACACAGGACTACATGTAGCACCCTACTTAAGAGTGTTCATTATTCTCGGGGCCAGGATTTGAGCCCTAGTCAAGGAGTGTACCAACCACTGTGCTAAGTGGACCCCTCCTTGATCCGACAATAAAGTCCAACCATTGATAGCTCCTGGCCACGCCCATCTCAATGGTTAACTTAACAGATTGCAATTTACGGCACAAAGGGGTTTAATTTGGGACCACTTTACTCAAGTAATGGGTAATTTGTTATTTTATTTAGGTTTAAATTACTCTTTTATTGTGTAAAGATGTCTTCCTACGTTTGAAGAGTGATCTGTTGTCAATTACTTGGACACAGGGGTGAAACATTGTGATAATGATTGTGGACGTTGCGACTACCTGTTGGTTAAGGTATTCTTATTAACTGAGATGTTCAATTACATACTATATTACAAATGCATGTTGATTTACTGGACGACATGTTAAGATATTCTTTTCTCAATCACTTAGCAAGGAAAGCATTGATGTTCACTAAGAAATCACTGTTATGTTTTAAGATTGGAGACTACAGTGGAATATTCTGAAACCACAAGGCACCGAGGTTTGGTATTTTGCATGTTACATCATTTGGTGGTGCTTTAGCACTTTAGTTTAAATAATACCACTGGGGTCAAAACTGGCCCCGCACTGGGGTAACTATATTCCATTATTTGTATATAGTGAATTTTTAATCTTCTCCTTTGCAATGGAAAGGAACAGAGATTGGTATTTGGCATGTAAATTGGAATGGTGGTCCACTACCAAGTTTGTTCAAATCATGCCCCTAAGGTTAAAATTGGCCCCATCCTGGGAATAACTTGTTTCCCTTATATGTGTATAGTAAAAACTTGTCAAATATTCTATGAAATCACAAGAATCTGAGGTTTGGTACTTTTTATATAACATTGTATGGTGGTCCTCTATCAAGGTTGTTCCAATCATGCCCCAACATAAAGGTAACTTGTTTTATTGATATCTCTGCAAAGTTTTTAAGTTTCCTTATGTGGCTATAGTGAACTATTTTTATTTACTGTTCAAGAAATTTGTCAGACATTTGATCTGAAAAACATCAGTCTCAGATGAGCAACCTAGGGCCTATGGCTCTCTTGTTTGAATAAAATCATCTGATCCCTCACTCTGATCTACTCTGGAGCTTTGAAAGCAATTAGATTGTGTTGTAATCTTAATACTGCACCAATGCCAAAAGCTTACCATTAAGCCATGGGCCAGAAAGTGCTAACAAAAGTAATTATTGTAACTTTATTGAATTTTTGTAAATTAATTTACCAATCCATGTTCCTGTCCTATATGTCATGCAAGCAACCTGAAGTGTGACACATGGCATGCTTGATGACTGCCATGGGCCACTACTCCTGTCNGGCTCTCTTGTTTGAATAAAATCATCTGATCCCTCACTCTGATCTACTCTGGAGCTTTGATAGCAATTAGATTGTGTTGTAATCTTAATACTGCACCAATGCCAAAAGCTTACCATTAAGCCATCGGCCAGAAAATTCTAACAAAAGTAATTATTGTTACTTAATTGAATTTTTGTAAATTTATTGACCAATCCATGTTCCTGTCCTATATGTCATGCAAGCCACCTGAAGTGTGACACATTGCATGCTTGATGACTGCCATGGGTCACTTCTCCTGTCTACTTTCCTCCTGAAGTGTGACACATGGCATGCTTGATGACTGCCATGGGCCACTTCTCCTGTCTACTTTCCACCTGAAGTGTGACACATGGCATGCTTGATGACTGCCATGGGCCACTACTCCTGTCTACTTTCCACCTGAAGTGTGACACATGGCATGCTTGATGACTGCCATGGGCCACTACTCCTGTCTACTTTCTACCTGAAGTGTGACACATGGCATGCTTGATGACTGCCATGGGCCACTACTCCTGTCTACTTTCCACCTGAAGTGTGACACATGGCATGCTTGATGACTGCCATGGGCCACTACTCCTGTCTACTTTCCACCTGAAGTGTGACACATGGCATGCTTGATGACTGCCATGGGCCACTACTCCTGTCTACTTTCCACCTGAAGTGTGACACATGGCATGCTTGATGACTGCCATGGGCCACTACTCCTGTCTACTTTCCACCTGAAGTGTGACACATGGCATGCTTGATGACTGCCATGGGCCACTACTCCTGTCTACTTTCCACCTGAAGTGTGACACATGGCATGCTTGATGACTGCCATGGGCCACTACTCCTGTCTACTTTCCACCTGAAGTGTGACACATGGCATGCTTGATGACTGCCATGGGCCACTACTCCTGTCTACTTTCCACCTGAAGTGTGACACATGGCATGCTTGATGACTGCCATGGGCCACTACTCCTGTCTACTTTCCACCTGAAGTGTGACACATGGCATGCTTGATGACTGCCATGGGCCACTACTCCTGTCTACTTTCCATTTGTGGACAGAAGGAGACCTATCAAAGCTGCATACTGCATTGTCAGTCAAGAGAGTATACTTCTTCTCATTGAGAATATTGGAATTAAATTTGTTGGTTATGTATTGAAATTGTTTGAGATTTAATAAAAGGTTGTCCATTTAAATTGCCCTCAAAGTATGACATATACTAGTAGTTGTCACACTGTATGTCTTTAGGGTTTGTGGGTATGTGGTTTGTCAAATATGGACCTTGGTGGAAGGGTGGGTTTGTAGTTGCGTTAGTTGGAGGTTTGTGGGTGGTTGGAGGTTTATGGTTGGGTGAGCTGGTGGTTTGGTTGGTGGTTAAAGATGTTTATTGATGAGTTAGAGGTTGGTAGTTTGGTAGGGTCGGGACATTGGTGGCTGTATGGGAAGGGGGCTTTGTGGTTAAGTGGATTGGGAGGTAGGCCGTTAGGTGGGTTGGGAGGTTGGTTGTTAAGTGAGTTGCTTCCTTGATGCAGATTTGTTTATGCTCTTTAACGTTTAATTTCTACAAGAATTCATTATTTAATTATTCCCAATCACCAGATCATGAGTCACATGCAAATCTCATGCTCCTCAGTGACAGATCAAGGTCATAATTTAAGATTAAAGTTCATCTTTTCTTTGTTTTGGCTCTGTAATTTTTTAAAGCCGGCATGGATTTTAATATTTGAATTTTTAATTTCCCCATGACCAG
>VMBQ01006165.1:19504-58888 GCA_007657795.1 Dreissena rostriformis | reverse complement strand
ACAGTTCAATGTATATATTGGAAACAAAATGTGTAAACTCTGTGCTTCCGTGATGTTTTTGTTTAAAAATACATAACTACGATGTAACAACTGCGAATCAAGAACAAAACATAATAGTTTTTTTATTAGAAATCGATGTAATTATGTACCAATAATTAATTTATATGAAACAAATTCATATTGTGGACTAGCAACAACAGTATCATAAGAAGCTCGCCGAGAACGGCATCGCGTGTTTTAATGGATGTTCAAGACTGCTTGACTGGGTTTCCTTTTTTTAAAGAACGTTAAACTGAAAATTGTTAAACAAACATCGCCAAATGCGAGAGCGTCATTAACATCGACAGTACCCACAAGGATACGGATATATCCTATCTATAATCTCGCCCTTCTTTCATTAAGGGCGACACACGACACAAGAAGCGATACACGATAGTTTGCGCGACACACACAGCGACACACGACAGTTTGCGCGATACTCAAAGCGACACACGATATTTTGTGCGACACACGAAGCGATACGCGATATTTTGCGCGACACACGAAGCGACACACGATGTTTTGCGCGATACTCAACACGACACACGATATTTTGCGCGACACACGAAGCGACACACGCTATTTTGCGCGATACACGAAGCGACGCGCGAGAATGTACAACGAAATATCGCCCCGTGTGTAAGTAGCCCAAAAGGCGATATATCGTGGTAAATATCGCGTGTCGCTTCGTGTATCACGCAAAATATCGTGGGTCACAATGTGTGTCGTGAAAAATATCGTGTGTAGCTTTGAGTATCGCGCAAAATATCGTGTATCGCTTCGTGTATCGCGCAAAATACCGTGTGTCGCCCTTTGAACGCGAGGCACAATATTTTGCGCGATACTCAAAGCAACACACGATATTTTTTCGCGAATCTCAAAGCGACACACGATATTTTGCAAGATACACGAAGCGACACACGATATTGTGCGCGATACACGAAGCGACGCGCGATATTTTCCACGATATATCGCCTTTTAGGCTACCTACACAAGGGCGATATTTCGTGGTACATTCTCGCGCGTCGCTTCGTGTATCGCGCAAAATATCGTGTATCGCTTCGTGTGTCGCGCAAAATATCGTGTGTCGCTTTGAGCATCGCGCAAAACATCGTGTGTCGCTTCGTGTGTCGCGCAAAATATCGCGTATCGCTTCGTGTGTCGCACAAACTATCGTGTGTCGCTTTGAGTATCTAGTGAGCCACGATTTATGATAAACAAGAGACACATGCTTCCGCTACAAATTATATTTAAGACTTAAGCGTTAGGTGTTAAAATGTATCTTTATATGTTTTATAATATCTTTTAAGCACATGAAGATTTACAATGCCAGGAAAACCGCACTTATCAACGGACAAAAACCATATACAATTTAGAGTTGTTTCTTCAAATAAATGAATATCAATGAATATTAAATAATAAAAAAAAAAAAAAAAAGACATTTCGAGCAACGAGCATTTTTCAAACGCTTGTCCTCGTATTTGACCAGTTAACCATTGGTCAATAACTTGGTTTCAAAAGACCTGCAAATGCAATTACGGAATGTTCACGCCATTTCTCAGGAGGGATTTAGGAATGATTTGAAAACTTGTTCCCGTGGAAAATTGACCTCTCCAATACGATTCTTAGTTGGTCGCCTATGCATTGCCAATTAGAACCTTTTTCCACATGACTTACCGAACACCGAACGGGTCTGGTATAGCGGTTTTTACGACAGAACACAATGCAGTTTTACATGTATATTGAATCATGTTATGTCTTAATATTGGTGGCTACTACTAAGATTTGTATTAAGAGAACCGTTCATGCTGATGTATGTATAAAGACGATAATGATGAATGCTTTTACACTGATGGTCATTTTAATGAACACCATGTGACGGCTTAACTGCACTTAATAATACAGGAAAGTGATACAATTGTATAATTTCGCACTATTGGTCTCGTTAAATACCATCTATTTGCGTAAGTCTAGTTTCAAAGATAATTAAAGTATTTGAAAATAGATATGGTTTTACACACATTAAACAAACTCACAGGTATTCTACAAATGTCGTGGTTTCTCATTAAGCGGTGAATTGTGTACAACATCACGAATTACATTATACTAATGGGATCATACAGTTAGGCTTTTTTTCGCATCTTTAACTTTTCAGAAATCACATTTTCATATTTAATTTAAGCACTGATGCAAAGTGTGCGTGACGAATTCGTTAAATGCTATAAATTTACATACGAACATCATCTGCAAATAAAATAATCCGGTTAAACAATCCACAATTCCGGTAAAAGGCGTCGCAAGAAGTGAATTCGGATACTTAGTAATGGTGATTTAATTTGTTTTAACACCATAAACAGTTGTTTTTAAGAGTTCAATTTTCAATGTTTTGTGTAAATTTATATGTTTTCTTTTCAGTCGCTCGGATCTACATTATACTGTTGGAATTAATTTATCGTTTTCACAGATGTGTTTTAAAGAATAAAACACATAACTGCTCTATTTTTAAACTACTTATGATAAAAGTTATATCTGGAATATTATTATAGTTAGAAATTGAAACAAAACCCATATATTTTAAGTATATAACAATTATATAAATAATTCATCTTCAACTACTGCCATCGGACTTTGAATCATTTACAACCACAGATAATTATAAAAAAAAAAGGCTTTAGCATTCCTTCCAAACACCATACTTGTGCATTTTTATCTGAACAAAAAATGACTAAGTATTGTCTAACAAGTCAATAACACACTTTAAACGAAATCTACTCCGAGGAATATAACACTACATATACTAGATATAATCAACGTTTATACATAAACATGCATTACGCTTGCTTCGATGTCATGTTACTTTCACTTCTCTTTAACGATAGTGATTTAATATTAACTTACATATTTGGACGAAAAGTCACAGACACTTTTTAACGACTTGAATTGAATTGTTAAGTTTCATCTTCTTATTTGGTTGACCGCAAAGCCAGTCCATCATCAAAAACATTTTGTCTAAAGTGACAGTTATGTAGTAACCGCGGTAACGTGATATTCGTACCGTACCTCTCCCGTCCCAATCACAGTGGGGTAGAACGAACATGATATTTCATTTTAGCCAACTGTACCTGTTTGGGACATAAATTGAAATATATAACTCAGACTTGACATTTTGGAACCGTATTACGGATTGTATAACGCATCCATCTTGACTTCTTGGGTTATAGTTACTAATTACAAATGACGCAAAGGGTCCAACACTTTTGTATTTGTGCTTTATCTCCGTTACTTTTGAACATGTTTTATGTTTAAATTGCTCAAAGAAAAAATAAACGTTACCATATTGATTTCATTTGCCGTTAAGAAATTTTCTGATTTCGTAAGACTTAAGTGATACAATAAGTCTAGCAACCATCGCTTGTAATGTCTTTGAACTTTTCAACATCGCCTTATCTTGTAAAATCAGTTGCCCATTATTAACGTATTTTAAATTAAATGTTATCGTGCGAGGTACTTTCACTTGATATCCTATAAAAACGTAAAGCTGTTACTGTCATTAATTAGAGCCTTTTGGGAACATTTAGTCTGTACATTTTTGGTATTTGAGACGCACGAATGAATTTCTCAAACATTTGTCGAGAACAAATGATTGTCAGAAAAGTTAAAAATGCAAGTATTATATAAGCCTTCTTTTAAGTGCAACACCGTAACGTTGTTTTAATGTCACAAATCAAATAACGAATCAGCAGCATTAAATATGGTATTAGGTAACACTAAAACTTATAGAGTCTACACCGAAATTCTTCTGAGTCTTCAGACAATAATAGTTATCATGACTTCATATTAACCTCCTTTAAGTTCAACAAAATGATGTTACAAAACGTTAAACAAATCAGCAGCAATACAATATGGTATTAGGTAACACTAAAAATTATGCGCCGAAACTCCCCAGAGTATTTCGCTAAAAGTTCGGACATTAATAGTTATCGTGACTTTTGAGTATCAATTGTTATAAGCACTATATGAACTGTAATAAATTGAACGGTAGGCCTAAACTGTTGAGGAACCGAAGCCTCATTTTTAGGAACGCAGTTTCATCAAAGGATATTATTATCAATCTAAATATTTAAAATACCAATTCGTCATATTTTGATATTGGCCCAAAACGGTGTATTCATAAGGAAGAAGAACATGATTTTGGCTTCTTTCGAAAACTCGATTAAAAATAAAATTCACGAAATATTATGAAGCTATTAGTTGTTATATGCTGGGAATTAAGTCTTGAATTTTCCCACCAATGACAAATGGTTGTTGTCTAAGATAAAAGCTTAGTTGCTGCTCGTTAATATTCTAGTAAACACCCAAAGATGGCTTGAAGATCGTAGTCCCAAAATTGCATAATATGGGAATCAATAGAGTAAATGGCGACCCCAAAGACATCAGAGTATCGGCCGCAGAATGACCTTGAATAAATTATATATATTCCTACATATATATGTTCTATTTGTCAGATTTCGTAAGTACTTTTAGTATGATTTCGTAAGTACTATTTGCCAGATGTACTAAGTAATATTTGTCAGAAATAAAGTACTATTTTTTAGATTTAGTAAGCACTATTTGTCGGAGGTGTGAAAAGCAGACACTATTTTCTTTACATATCACAGTTTAAAGCTTCAGTAATACTTAAAAATATTCTAGCTTTGGTGTTACAATCATATAAGCGAGCTCGTGTCTATGTTACCTTTGACCAATGTGTGATAATGATAATGAAAAGGATAATGAAAAGGATAATAATAATAATAATAATAATAATAATAATAATAATAATAATAATAATAATAATAATACAAATAATAACTATTACGAACATGGGCATATAATAAGCCAGAAGAGATATGGGGTAATAATAGTATCAATTATACCATTATTATTGTAACATGTATTCGTTTGTTCTTTTAATCAATAGTTCGTTCGGTCATTTACTTTAATGTATCACGCGATTGATCAAAATTTTCAATTTACACAAACGTGTAAATACAATGCATTTGACTATTGGATGTTCTTGCATATTAAGAAAAACACGTGTGATGTTGTTGTTGGCGTTTATTTCTAGTGTATTCACATACATTATTTGGCATTGTTCAGTTTACCTTAATTTCCACGGTTATATATTGTTATAGCAAACACCGTTTTATTATGTTCGGTTCAATTACAATATTGCGATTAACATTCAACAAACAATCTTTCCTCTGTCACCATCAAACCAAAACGAAACTTCAGTTTTTTTGTCATATCTTGGAAGCAAATCATAGCCGCGGCTTTGCTTCAAGTGTAGAAGCAATTTTTTCTAAGATGTTGGGCCAATAAAATTATACATGACGAGTAGTAAAAAAAACTCGAGAACATGAGTCGTTAAAAGGGCAATCCATCGAGTCTATCTCCCAGAATACGTCGATGCGTCGGTCAACATTTCTAGATACAAAATATTGTCAAATTAATATCCAAGATGACATAGTGCCAGCAAATTTTGTGTTAACACAATTTGAGCCATTGAATTGCATTTTTATAAGGCCGTTGAGAGTATTAAATTAGAAGCTATTGTTAGATGTTTTTGTAGGTTTCGACCCAAGTTTCGCTTTTTGTATATATTACACGTTGTGTCACTAAATATAAATTTACAGCATTTTAAAAGTCATTAGTTTGAAACGAAAACTATGAGTTAAGTCAATGTGATGAACAAGACAAAATCTGAAAGTCAATCAATTACAACTCAAGATGACACGCAAAAATGAAATTCGTGGAGAGGATCATCATACTGCAATGTGTTGATATCGAGCATTCAAATTGCATAATATACCATTGAAAGTCGCAACGCCTTTTATATAAATTTATATTTAGCAAGCTCGATCATTTAAACAACTATGATGATGATTAATGGAAAATATATAAGTGTATAACAATAATACCACAACAAGTGTTTCTGATAAAGAAAATAGTTGCCCATTGTTTAAGCCTTTGAAAGGTAAGTCTAGTTTAAAAGAGTTCATGAACGTTATTTCTCATCTTATTATATAATATGTTTTGAAATATATTAAGTATGAATGTTATGCACGGGAATACATAAATAATATAGCGAGTGTTATACCGTAAAGATGGAGCCTCGTCACCTGTGTAAACGAGGCTAGAATTACATCGAAATATCAGTGCTAGCAAACAGCCAGATGGATTCTCAAACATTCAAAAATAGTTTTTAACAGCAATGAACACAACCGAATCATCAAAGAAGATAGCTGGGTATAAACCTGTCATTTCTAATAACGCCCAACCCTCTTAAACGTCTCGTTTTATTGCGCCAGTGCAAACTTTTGAATTTAGAAAAAATAGGTTTATTTTCTACCAATTTGCGAACGGTCCGTCGGTGTTGTGGATAATTGTGTGGAAACATTCCGGAAAATGATTCAGGTTTCCCAATGGTATCAAGAATAAACTGTTGCAGAGAGGAACTCGGTAAGATAGTTTGTTTTCGTCAAGTAAATATGTACTTCTCAGTTATGTACGATCATTTCATGT
This sequence comes from Dreissena rostriformis, assembly GCA_007657795.1. Lineage (NCBI taxonomy): Eukaryota > Metazoa > Mollusca > Bivalvia > Myida > Dreissenidae > Dreissena > Dreissena rostriformis. The sequence goes on along the minus strand of VMBQ01006165.1, from coordinate 52,285 downwards.
CGTATGCCATGAATATATAAGAGTAGTGGATATATGCGGAGACTATATCAACACAAGTTACTTTAATTTACAAAATCGCCAGTATATGTAAACATAAATGTCTATGTAATGAAATTGCATCAAATTTTAATGGTGCGTTTGCAAAATTCCTGTTCAGGTAAATGTTTCAAATAACATGTATACTTTTTAAAACAAAAACTGTAATAGAAACATAAGCTAAGATTATAACAAATTTAGTCGAAATGGAACTTAAATTTTGCTAAGAGTCTAATATATCACATTTTTTTTTGTGGAAAATGCTTCATTCTTTTCAAGTATACATCAATACAAGATCATATAAAAAAATTATATTATCAGTGTATTTAAACCGATCAAATGACTTAAAAAGTTGTCATTTCTTGTGCTCGCCTGCTAACCTGACGGACGCTTAGTAGGAACCATCAAATCCGCAGATCAAATCTGTTTCATATGCTATCATTTATAATGAAGATAATACACAAGTGTTTATCTTTCGTTATTCAGCTTTTTTTTTTGTCTTTCGGTTTTTATGGGTCATGTTAATAACCCGGTCTAAAACGTGGGAACGATTTGAAATGTTCTTCAATAAAACTTCGAAACGCCAGAATCGCTCATGGTGTTTGGCGAAGAGATCGGTGGATGGAACTGCACGTATATCACCTGGAGGAACGTACTTCAGTTTTTAAAATTTCGCACTTAATTCGGACATCCAACATTTCGAATAACAAAACACTTTCTTCAAAATAATCATTATAAACACCACATGTGAAAGAGAGAACATACTTTTCGAATACTTTATATATTTATTTATTTAAACAGTTCCATTATCATCAAACGTTTTGCAGAAATATGTACGGGCATGTTGCATCCGTCTGTTTATGTTCGGTTCAAACAATGCAGTTTTTTAGTGTATACACATTATCACATGCAATCAGTAAGGCAGAGATATGTTCGCACTTTTGTAAATGAACATTTTTATCTCTTTGAACACGACGGACAAACAGCGAAGCCCGTGGTCAACGGCCGATAACAGCAAGCATGAAATAAAATCAGGGTCATAAAGCGGCATTAATGTAGATAAGACCCCACAACTAGAGCAAAACCTTACCCCAGCCTGTTCACGCGAATTATATTGGGTCGTCATGAAATGACCATACAGCCGATACTTAACCAATCTCCTGGAAGAAATATGTTCCATAATACACATCAACTTCAGTATCCAATGGGCTCACCTACAAAAATCTTCTCAAACCGGAAACAACGTACTTAACTCACATTAAAGTTATTTTTATTACAATTGGCATAGATAATAAACAATACATGCGGTACAACAAAAATAATGCGGTATTTTATTCTCAAAAATAAGAGTATCGTTTATAAATATTATGGATTTTGTTGCCCGTTATCTTCAACCCTTGTCGTGTTTTTTTTTTTCTTTCATCTTTATCCATTGTCCCGGGTTTTTGTTTTCCTTCATCTTTATCCCTTGTCCCGGGTTTCGTTTTCCTTCATCTTTTTCCTTTGTCCCGGGTTTTGTAGTCCTTCATCTTAATCCATTGTCGTGGGTTTTGTTGTCCTTCATCTTAATCCATTGAAGTGGATTTTGTTGCCTTCGTTATTATCCGTTGTCGTCGTTTTCTTCTTCTTCATAAATTGTCGTGGGATTTTATTGTCCTTGATCTTTATCAGTTGTCTTGTGTTTTGTTGTCCTTGATCATTATCCATCGTCGTAGGTTTTGTTGTCCTTGATCTTTATCTATGGTCGTAGGTTTTGTTGTCCTTCGTCTTTATCCGTTGTCTTGGGTTCTGTTGTCCTTATACTTCATTCATTGTCGTGGGGTTTGTTGTCCTTTATCAAAATCGATCGTCGCGGGTTTTCAACACTGTCAGGTACACTTAGGAAGCTTTTCATGTTGTCTTTGTATTTCATGGTACTATTGTCGTTGTTAATGAATTTATGTAGGGGCAGACCAACGATATCATTTAGAAAAGTCTGACGTGTGTTTTGTTGTCCTTATTACTTGTTAAATGCCTTTGTTGTTGCAAAAACATACGCATTTAGCCTATTGAAACCCTATGCAACACCTAAAATGTATATGGATATCAGTCATTATCTTTTATTTTGCTATTCTTGTCCTAAAACAATATTTCTTTAATCGTAATGGAAATGATGTAGAATGTGATTCTGTTTGTTATTACATGACAAAGTTAACACCACAAGACTCCTTTTATGAGCAATAATTAATATCGATGAAACTTTATGAGAAGTATATTCTATGTCTTGTCTATTTGTGCAAATAAAGTAAATAAAACGGATTCAGTTATATAAAAACACTTCATGAAAGACTACCAATGTATACTTACTCAAATCGCGAGCAAACAGTATTCGAGATTAGCAAGGTTTGAAACTTATCTTTCTTTTTGATTACAAGTCCATTGTACAGACATGTTACATTTAAATTACAATTGTAAACGAGCAAACCATCGACCTCTGATCACTGTAGACAATTATTGGGCGACGAATGCTGTCCATAAGCCTGTAGTCATCGTATTAAAATAATGAATAATGAAATCCCATAACTTGGGATCAATTAATGCAGTTGAAACAAACAGAAGCGTTCGGCACGGAACCTGTGCAATTTGAATTAAGAACATGTTCCGATTTTGCCACGAATCATTTAATATTGCGCATTGAATCCGCGCGTTCAGGCTATCGTAGAGATATATATAGAGATATTTATTGGTTTTAGTTACTAATTAAGGAAATTGAACACACGAATTCTCGCTACACACGAGTCCAGTACTCGTGTTGCATAATTTCGTTTTAAATATAAAACAGGGTGAATGACGAGGCGTTACATTAAAAGTTTAAGTTGAGATGGAATCTACTCCATTTCAAATATATGTGAGTATATAACAATAATAACTATGGAAACCTGTAAAACGTTTGAGCAATTTTAAACGATATACTCGGTCGATCTAAATTGAAGCGGTTGATGGTCCTCAACTTAGACTTGATCCCCATTAATAATACAACTATAACCCGACATTGAACATACATTCCTACTCGAATTTCACTTTAAACAAAACAGTAAAAGATGCAAATAGTCCCCTTGTTTACGAAGATTTTTAGCTGAATCGCATGACAAACTTCCGTAAATCAAAGGCTATTGACACCTTTTTATATAATTTCTAGCGTGTCTGGCGATTAATCAGACGAGACGATGTTCACACATGCGCATAACACAGCAAGCGCTTAAACCAGTCGGACCATAAACACGCAGAACTACCGCAGACTGACGCCAATCACAGACACCAGTCAGTAAGATCGGCGTAATGTCCAAGTATAACATATTTTTCATCGAACATAGCCGCGACACTGTTCTGGCCTTTGTTTTTCAATTGAACATGTATTTGCAAAATGACAGCCACATTTAAGTACACATTCATCTCCTTGGCCTAGTCGTTGGGGCGTTCGCCAACAGAGCTTGGGGTCGAATGTTCAAGCCTCATTTTGGAAACACTCAAACATGAACGGTGTCAGTCGCAGCAGCTAGTTAAATCGAGTGGTACCGATTGCCAAGCGCCAGGCATATAGAATAAATGCATATAATTGTGCATCGGTAAAGGTTTCTCATAAGTCTCTAACTGCCCTACTTGGACGTTACTCTTTTATCGCGGGTAATGTTTACTTTTCCCAGTAGCAGGAGTTTTATTTCGTCAAAATATAGTAAATACATTTATCAAACATTTTTAGCGAAGCAAATCTTAAACAATATAAAGAAGTGAAACTCCAGTAGCTGCCGTAGTATTGCATTTCTATTATACACACCTTCGTGGTCCTTTATTTATGGCAAGGAACCAATTGCCAAAACGGTACAGTACGGCACAAAACGAAACAACAAATACACATAGTAGAATAAAGCTGGGGTCACCGCCAATGCTAAGCACTGTGGGTTTAAACCTGTTATAGAGCGCTCAACCTCACACTTGGCCCAGCAATATTCATGATACATATAAGTGTACATAAAATTTAACCTCAAAACATTGCAACTCAAATTAAACAGTAACAAAAGGGAATTAAAACGCATTCAACTTAATTACTATTTAATTACTCAATGGTAAGAAGGAGACCAGAGAAACAGAGTTACAACTTTTTGAGGCACAATGCAATGAAATTACTAACACGCATCAACTACGTCCCTTCTTTTTATAAAAAGATTTAAGAATATTGCATCATATAGTTAATAGTTCAGATCATCATCGCGCACCTACAGGAAGAAGCAGCAATATTGGAAGTACTACTCGATTGTTTATGTGACAGTAATATACTAAAATTCAAATGATCGTTTGGCAACTGCTAGATCTGTTTAAGATATGTATACAATTGTTAAAACTCCACTTAAACATAGAGACACTTATTTAGATTTATTACCAAAGAGCTTATATTGAAATTTAGGTCTTAGGAAAAACGGTAGATATTGGAGAAATTATATCCATCTTAACCAACGTTATTGTCAGTGTTGTAATCAGAGAGACGCAGATGATGAGTTCCATTTTATTTGTATATGACCTTGAGAACGTTTATAAAGACAAACAAGTATTCAACGTTTTTTATTATATCGGCGCATTTGTTGTAAAGTCCCATAGTTTACTAAAATCTGAATGTAAATCTGAAATAACTAATGTGTGTAAACACGTAAAAAAAGTTAGAACCATACGAAATGCAATGTTTAATACCACATTTACTGAAAATCAGTAGCCATCCTTTCGGCTTTGAAAGTAGTTGTTTGTATACACTTCTTTTAATCATTGTTATTGACCTATTGTGAATTTTTGTGCTTTGTTTCAAATTTATTTTCGTTTTTGTTTTATTAACACTGAGTGTATCCTATACGATGTAAATACGTACAAGTCTAAATAAAGTTTCCCCTCCTTTATGTTCCGTTTGTATGTAAAGCGAATGACTGCTTTGAATGACCATATTTTGATACACGCCCTTCCGCCTTATCTTCTGCGACATATTAAGAAGATGTTAACGAATCTTTCGCAAACAGCGATAGATACAAGTATAAAAGTTACACAGTTTATTCTTATTATCGTTGGCGTCCCCCCCCTCCCCTAATCATCCTTACTCAAACCTTGTCACAATTCGAACTTCAATAATACCTTTTTTCGTTTCGTCTAGCACCTTCAACGACTGTTACAACTATTTGGCACAATTTTATATCCCCATGACACCCAACGCCACAGTGACCAAGATTCTGTCATTGACCTATTTCTTATAGGCTTTTGATTAGGTTACTTTAAAATACAGTTTGTGTAGTAAAACAGAAAATGCTTCATCATACATTTCGACACGAGTGTACTGTTACAGTTTTTGATTATTGCCATTTTCAGTCCATAATTTATTTTATGCTTTCCGGTAGTTTATAATGAAATATCAGTGAATAAAAAAACGGATAATTTACTGTTTCAGACAGTGAAAATTAACAGTGAAAAGTATCGATAATTTTCATTGTTTTACCAGAACTATTTTTGTCAAAAATACAAAAATGATCATTTGGAAGAATAAAATAAAAAGGAAATGTGTTGGATTCGGTGGGATATCGATTTTAATTCACTCGATATATATTTTTTTATGATCGCTCGTGAATTAAAATCGATATTCCACCAAATCAAATAAATATCCTCTATATCATGCTACCTCGTCTTGACTTACACTGATTTTTGTTCATGATAGGGAATGATAGGTTGTTAAACACATATACCTGTTTAATTACGTGTATTGAATGTGCTGAACGCAACTGAAAGACGTACGTTTTATGTGAGAAAGCAACTTCAATTTAATAAATATTACAGTACACATCAATGTGAGTGTTAAATTATGGACAATTATGTTTGTTTTGTTAACCATAATCAAAAATATTTACGTTGAAACAGTTTACTCAAACGAATAATTCAGCTTTAGTTGTGAGAAACACTGTGGTATGAGGTGATTAACACATTAACATTGTGCACATTTTTCTAGTTAAAATCGTTGTAAATACATTTATCAATTTCAACACCATTATTAAATTTGCTTGGCATGTCTAATTAAGAAATGCCTCAAGGGGGCTAGTTATAGTAACTGTTAATACATGTAAAAATATCCAGGAATATCTACTATATTACTGTATTTAATGCCAGTATCGTTTACGTGATGTAAACGTGTTTCCAGATTTAAGACGTGTTCATGTACGCATTGTTCGATTAATGCGTATATATTTCAATGTTAAATAATCATACCTTAACAGGAACTTTTTGACGTACTGTAGTAAATGACAGAGATGTATTACGGTCTTCAAGATGTTAAAATACAAATATCACTCATACTTCATGTAAATATTTTAAATATATAACGGAGACTAAATTCAGAGTTATAGACTTTACGTGTTCCTGTCCCGATATGTTTGCAAGCTATGTACAATTATTCGTTAAAGGAAGTAAACGTTATATATGCATATAGTTGCTCAATGATGTATGACTTTACTGAAAGCCATTTCCATCACACTCAAAGTTGCATGTAGACATTAAAACACCAACATGCATCCGCCAGATGTATCAAGTGGATTCAATGATATATGAACCTTTCTTCGTCCTTGGCCTTGATCAGTAACTTAGGGTGAGCAAAATGTAAATTAATGATTACTATGCAAAAAAAACTAAAAATATTCGTATGGCCTATAACCCATTACGACAAAGTGCTCCTTGTAGCTTTTAATATACTCATTTCATCGACATTGAATTATCGCAATCAAGTAAAAAAAATGTTTACAACACCTACAGACCACGCCGCTCGTTTAGAAGCCAATAGCATTCTTTGATAAAAGGACACGTATAAGCCTTTCTTTTTTGCATAAGTTCACATGTTAAATTTGTCATGCAAGCCTATAATCTTAAACGTTTGTTTAATGAATAATGTTATTAAAATAAATTTATTTACATTCTACTTTGCCTCAATGTCCATCATGCAAATAAGCATTTTTTCAGAATTACAGATTGTGTGAAACCAAGTTTGTTTAGAATATTTCTGGATAGTTCGAACACACTACCATGCTTCTTATAATGTAGATTAAATAAGTATATGTTATTTCGGGATTGCCTTAGTTTGCCATTTATCCGTCTACCGTGGTCTGTGTTGACATAATACTGAACATCAGAAAGCAATTTATTTAAAGGCTACGATTTCCCCCAATGGCACACACATCCTTTCATCGAATCAAATTCATTTCTCATAAAATCGTATCGGACCAAACCTCGATAAATAAGAACAGACGTTGACAGATTTACCTTATAATTGCTTTATCATCAACGCTGTACGCTTCGTTTCGAGGATCCACTAGATTTTATACGAAGAATATATGAACAGACTATTGCTTTAGGGTTTACTCCATTTGTTCAAAATATCATTAATATATGAAGGAACTCATTTTGTTTTATTTTCATGTGTTTCGTGTTTTAAACATGTTCAAACCTGAATTATTTTGTTCATAACTCGATTTGTACATTGTATATTGTTCTTTACGTAATAAAGTTTAGAGCAGTGTACAGTTTTATTTGATTACACAGCGTAAGTCAAAATACACCTTCGAAATAAAATATAACATTCCAAATTTTCGTGTGTTCTCATGTTTAGAACATAAAAATAATGTGTTATTTTAATGCATGAACAAACTACAAACACGAGAGATGGATTTATCAAAATATTTTATTATTTATTACAAAAATATCACAGTTAAATTGTGTTAAATAGAACAATAACAAAGTAATTTTCATAAATCATTCTTCATCACACAATACATTCAAAATGTTCTGGCCACACTGTATGGTTCCATAAATTAAACACATTAAAAAAAGTTCAAACTTATTATTTATGAGAAAATTAATAATCTTGGTTACATAAATAATTGTAGTTACAAATATGATATGGTTTAAACACTATGCTTTGACGTTCATGTAAATAACTTGACGTATAGTGATGAGAACCCAATACATAAGTTCAGCAATAACTAGAATGATAACAAATAAAAACTTTCATCTCGAAAACAAAAGGTTTCATTTTGTTTAAGTACAGTGGTCGATATTCGTGTCCATATTGTGTTATTTCTTTCTTCATAAATTAATCATTGAATAGTGTTAACCTCTGTGAGACATGTGGACAACATTTTGTGATGCTTGATGGTTTTGATTCGTTATGTTGCCCTCATCAATATTCGATATGTGCACAATGTTTCGCAACGTAATTAAGTGTAACGGACTGTTGATTACATGAACCATGTTGAATAGTGGTGAGTCAACGCTAGCCTTACACTATAATCCAAACATAACAAACAACTCAAACATGTTTTGTTAAGCATAAGAAGTAGGTACGGATACATAATAATATTGCAGTTGTATTTGGGAACATGCAATGTGCCTCAGCTTCAGGAAAGCAGATTTACTGTTACCAAATAGTACTTGAAATCTGTATACCTTTGGCATGTTTATGTAAATACGCCAGTTTACTGTTCTTTGCATGAATTACCGGTATAATACGAAGCGATTAAAAGTTCTTATAGTTAATATAACATTCGATGCTATCTAACAAAAATATGATCTGAAGAAAAGCGTTTAATTAACGAAAACTAAATCTCACACAATCTATCATGTTCAAATTTCCAATCAAGTTCAGATGATATTGAATAACCTAAGCCAGATATATGTTTTTATTGTTTGTTTAATTAAGTTTCAATTTACAAATTGACCTTTGCTGTATATTTTATAATTGTTACTACTTCACAATAAAAATTTATTCCTATATTTGACATTGCTATACATTTTACAGTTGTAACTACTAAAGCTAGACGTATATACATTGCAATCTATTGACCTTAGCTGTACAGCGTAAAGTTTGAATTTCACATTTCTGAATCGATATATGTTGTTGCTACACGTGATATTCCTACTGCTATCTAATGTGACCAGAACGTTAACGACACACAGCTCACCGCAAGTTCACACTAACATCGAGAATACACACAATGTGGCGACACAGATAAGTTTGAACACAAACAAATATGTTTTTTCAAGATACACCTCAATTTCGTTTTCCTGTGAAATATAGTATTAACAAAGTAAGCACAATACGACCGCAACAAAATAATGAAATAATTTACATACAAGAAATTATTAACATAGTAATTAATTTAATGTTTAATTTTGTAGACACGTAAATATGTTAGGTATTGGACATTTCTAAATAAAAAATAAATTAAAGTAACATAATTGGTTGTCTTGATTACACTGTAAAACAAAACGATGTGCAATGAAAAATGATCGTGTTCATACGTTACTCTTGTTTTAATTTCCATTTTAAATATTAAAAAACGAAGAAACAAATCCCAAGTAAAGCTATAATAAATAACAGAATCAAAAGATTTTTTTGAAACATAACACTTAAAATAACCAATAAAAGCAAGCAATTATTCAGATTTGGTTTACAGTTCATGTACCCTGTTTTCCGTAATACTAATTGAAAAAAACGACTTTCAACAATTTAATCGATTGATTGATTAAATGATGAATTATTCGATTGATGCAACAAGAGTTCTTAACAAAGAAGATAGTATGTTAACAAAACTTATTTACACATTTAAGGGTGTGTATTAAACGCCGCTTTAGCGCAGCTTATATAGACATATAGGGAAAACGCAGCTTTTAGCGCAGCCAATATAGATAAAGAAGGAACACGGATTAGGCCACGGTTTCGCGATGGTGGATGATTATTTATTAAAAGAATAATGAAATATAAAAGCATTATACGTGTTGGACTCAGTAAAGAATTGTAAAGTTGATTGTATTTTCTTAAATTAAGGAACCCAGAACGTTTTAAAACGGAATATAAAATATTTTGAATTGAATCTTGTGACCGGGGTGTTTTCGCTTAAATGTATAATCAAAGATCAATAAATAAACAAGATGTTAAAGTTTTCTTCAAATATATTTAATAAAATACACAGTTAATTGCTTTTAACAGATTTACATAAAATGAAATTCTACAGCGAATAAAAATGTACGTAAGGCCAAAGAGCTATCAATGTATATTGAGAGGTCTTTGGTAAGGCCAAGAATTGCTTAAGTATGTTAGAGAAACTGGGGTTTAACACAAACTTCCCGTATTTGTCCTATTTTAATGCAGAGTTTTCCCAGTGTTTTCTTGCGTCAAAGCCGTTTTTCAAGTTTCCTAATAATATGAAATAGTATAACTGTTTTCTCGATTTCGGAATTTTAAAGAAATAAATGTGTACCACTTATAGCGTACCTGTTTGTGTATTATCATCCAGATCTTAAAGCCGGCCGAGTTGATGTTGGTATATTTTCCAATATTTGGTATGTGTCGCAAAAAAAGTGATTACGAGTCAAAATGTGATGGTGTTTATCTCAGATGTGCAAAAAAATGGTCAAAATCGGTCAAGAAATGCCCAAATTCAGTACAAAGAAAGGGTTTTTCAATTTCTGTCCATGGACAGAAATGATCTAAGTTTACACACGCACGGGTCACATTTAAAACCACATGATTATTGCATCATTGTTTACAACGTCATTTGCCATGGAGAAACCGTGTTATTTAGTAGTTCTTTTTTGTTTTGAAAAGCTCGGAAGTGGAAATCACGTGAAATTTGCGCTCACGTGACCCAAAGCGTGCATACGTCACAGGTTAATAATAGTCTTGAGAATTCCGTTATTTACATCAGTAGGTTTCGTATTTTAATGCTTTTGGCATTTTATGGCACAATTTTTGCGAAAATCAGTATGGAAGAATTAAGCTTTAGAATGTATCTGACGAATACTGATCAAGAATATCAACTCGGTCGGCTATGTGTTAACTTTTCCGACCTGCTACGTTCTAATGTCATCAAATATATAACGATTTCGTATTTGTTTTCCATTAACTTAAAGACTGTTCTGTTTATATATAATTTGAATCAAAATTGTTGTTAACTGTATGGTGCCATGTAAATACTTGGTCGAGATTAAAAAATGGAAACACATGGACTGCACAGGCTAATCTGGGACGCCACTTTACGCACATGCATCAAACCCCCTTTTCACAGAGAGAGGCTAATTTGATGTTGCAACATCATACATTCAGTAAGACAATAATTTATTATGACAAAAACGAGCGGGCATCGATCTACAAATAAGATTTTCCCACAGATTTGGAAATGAGGTTTATCTGTAAAATACTTTTACGAGATATTGGATGCGAAATTATGCTTAATTACATTTGTTTTTATAATTTATGTTTTAAGCTACGTACAGGTAAAAAGACCTGTCTCAAAAAGTCATTGAATTCTTATGAAAGTTATTTGGCCATGCAATTATATTTAAACATTAAATTTAGTGCCTTAAAAACAGTACACAATTGGCTATGTACATCGGCTATTCATTACTTGTCAAGTTCATATCACATCTTACACGGAATGTATAGACAGACGTATACTTACCATATATAATATATATATATATATATATATATAATAATTACCATATTCAAAATCATTTTTTTGGCAATCGTATATAAATAAATAAATAAATATATATAAATAAATAATATATATATATATATCCTAGGTTTGTTGGAAATGAAAATGATTGAAAATGACATTAAATGCATTTGTGAATTATTCTTCCTCTTGGCGCACCTTCTTAGTCTGTTAGACGTTTAATGGATTTGATACATGAAATATATTTTATTGGGTAGCCACAAAGTTAGGAAGGTACAGATACTCNTGATGCCTTCCGCCCGCCGCCCGCCGCCCGCCAAGGGGTTTCACATAATACGTCCCGTATTTTATACGGGCGTATAAAAAGCATGTCGATGCAGGTCACGTTCAAAGAGAATTTTGTTTTTTATTACGTAGCGCGTTTAACGACATCGGCTTTTGGGCGGGAATAAAACTCGGGTACAGTCTGAATTGGCCGGGTATGTGTAAGTTTATTTTCCGTACCCGGGGTACATTTAAGTAATATCCACGCCAACAACGATCGATTGAGCTTAAGTAATCTGTATACATCAGGAGGTGCTTGGCTACCATGTTCAGCCATATTAATTTTCTTTTTTTTCCTGATATCCTTTTTATTTTTTTGGTTGCTTTCTTATTATATTCATCTTCCACCCTAGCCCACATAATGCTTTTGTCATTTGTGTATGACTTGTAACACCAGTTATTAAATACATTTATTTCATTCATTAAACAATTAAATAAATTTATACAATTAAAATATATTTCATTGTTTTTCATTGCCTTTCAATCTACAAAATGAAAGAAATTAGATTGTGATTGTTATTTAGTATTATCATTTAGAAATTATTATGAGATATTCATTTTAAAGAGTTGTGTTCATAGTGTGATTAAAGTCTTTTAGCAAGGATAAAAAATTGTTATATAGTTACTTGTTTGATTATGTATCCAAACTACATTTTGTTCAATACTAAAATCTGCCAGATTCAAAACACCATTTACTATCATTTGTGTTACCTTCGGTAAATCCGAGGCGCGTAGGGTCATGTTTGCAAACAGGCTAAACCACACTCTTACCCCATCAAATTGCAGAGGATCTAACCGTCATCTAGCAAAAAAAGTTTACTCTGTCCTTTTAAGGTGCCGCCATTTCCTTCGCTGGTTGAAGTGTGATTATTTACCAAGTAAAATGTTCTATGTTTACAAACGGGAATTCCAAATCGCGACGAAGGTGAATGGTTACAAAATGACATAACTATGAAATACATGTTTAGAATAACATTATTCCACACATACCATTATGCAACCATCCGTTTTCTTTTCCGACATGAAACATTTACTGCTTTCCATTGAATACTTTACAGACACAACACTCGTACCGGAATCGCACTTAATTCGATGCACATTTCAACAGTTACTCTACTCGTAACGTTTGATCGATATAGTTATTATTGGCATTTTTCGCATTAACAAGGATTAAGTCCAATATAGAGTTTAAACAATGTGTTTAAAGTTTTAAAGCACATTACAGTCGAGTATTTGCATGAAACGCATTGTCAAATGGGAGCCATTTTGCTTTTGGGCAGTGACTAAAACGCATACGTAAAACCGCAGACAATAAAGATAAAGTTGGAGGTTGTTTTACACTAATTCCGATTCCCATAGCGTCCATTATAGACTAACAACTTTCAGAGCATTTTTATTGCCTTTCCGACGTATCAATTATTTCGAATCTGGTATTATTTTGAAGATGGATCTGTTCTCTTCCAAAAATTGCAATAACAAACAAACCGTCTCGCAGCTTCTAAGAAAGTAAATCGCTGTCGAATGCACCCACTGTAGAAGACAGCGCATTTTCAACGTTACCTACCGGTATATTGTAAATTGTCTGCGTTTCCCGTGTGCGTTTTAGAGAGACCCTCGCGTTTGCAGAATCGTTTCACGAACGAAATTTGTTTTAGTTTCTAAAAACGTTTTTTCCCGTAAAACGGCCTTAGATAAATTCACTAAAAACGGCGAAAGCATTATTCTTGGAAGAAAATGTAAGAAAAAGCTTCTAAATGGAAAATTGTAAGAATTACCAAAAACTATATTACATATCTATTTCGCCTTTTCCAAAATCAGGTAAGGCTTCATAAAAGGAAACCATTTGAACTGTGTTTTCGAAATGTCGTATTACAAAAGACTAGTTGCTTCGCAGTAGTCTAAAAACTGTGCATATCTAACATTGCCTTTACATTTAACTAAACTGTTAAAAAGCGTTATATACACTTACTGTACGGGCGGTTACGGTAAGTACGGGTTTTCCCCATACTGCTAATTGGGGTTTACACCATGTCTATCAAAGCGGCCTCCTCATTGGCTATCAGCCAATGAAAAAACGTTTATTAACAGTTGACGCCCATGACCTAGTTCCCATGGCTAATAATTTAGGATGTAGACATTATTGAACTTTTAAAGAAAGGAATGTTATATAAAGAATATGATAGATTTAATCAAAAGGTTTTAAACATCTTTTACACCTAGAGAAACACATGTATTGCACTTTATTAATACAATGTTATTATTATTATTATTATTATTATTATTATGAAGATGTTATTATTCTAATGCTTATTTTGAGTACTTTGCTGTTGCTTATGTTAAGAATATAGAGAGAAAGAAAGAAATAGCCCAATTTTCATATGCAATAAGGATGAAACACATACTATTGTGTGTGACATCATCATAACTAGGCCCATTGTTCAGCATATGCTGCAATGGGATTGTTGGGAGACTAACCAGATCACAAAGTGGTTCAACATTGCTACTATGTGTTCATNTCTAGTACCGGTTAAGTGATTATGCGAACATATAAACACCGGCGGAATGAATACGTGGTCTAAGTATGGTCTTTATCTTACTCGAAACATCACAAAGACCAATATGGAGGTATATATCGTTGCAAAGTGACCCGCGCTTAAGCTCGCAGCCTGTGATATAGTGTCGCTTTGTTTCTCCACATCCGGTTTCTCGTAGCTCGTATTCTGGTCCGCCTGGATATCGCTACCCCCACACGCGTCTGAAAAAGATACAAGCACATTGAACGCTTAAGAAATAATAGACGATGTATGGGTTGTCATAGGGTGTAAATTACAAGGGAGTAATCATCAGAATGACAGAGACGATATTCAGTGATAATACACGCATCATGTCTATTATAACACGATCTGAAATACACTCGTCATTTCAATGGCTGACATTATCTTTGCCTATTGCTTTTTCTGAACCAAAACACAACGAATCGTTCACTGTAAATTCTCAACTTAGTAATTGCCCTTATATGAATATGCATTATAATAAACATTGGTCGTGATGGTATTGCGCCTGTATCTCAACATATATCAGAACGAAATAACGCGTCTGCTAACACTAACCGTTTTTAGGTCAATCTGAAACCTTTATACTTTGAGGGTAGATTTACTGCTTTTTTATAGTTTGCAATCATGAAAACACATGGTATTTAGGAATGACTGGACATAGTCGAGAAAGCTACATTATTAATAAGAGATAATTCTATAACATCGTATATACAAATAAAATACAATACCCCGCACACGTACTTTGTCAACCAAAAAAACAAGTGTGATGTAAAGAGAAAAGTCGAATTTGTATTTAAGTACATAAACAATCAACTTCTAGAGTAAACGTATGTTTTGCCTGGTTAAGACTTAAAAGAACTTTTATGGAAATATGATTACGCGTTGTTACCTGGAGGCAAGTACAGCACGTAATTGATGTATTGATTGCTCACTGTCCATCTGTCTGACTGACAGCTGTCATCTGACTGCAGTTCGACGACGCCTATCTCTGTGTCGATGAAAGTCTGCAAAGAAAATAGTCCAGCGCGTGACGGCTTGATCCACAGGGAAATAGTTCGTCACATTAAAAAACGTATTGATAGATTTTAGGAATGTACCAGCAAATTAACTCGCGCATAGACGTGACAAACAATATAATATGAAGAAGAAATGTAGTTAACAAAATGTGCAAATATTCTACAGGTCGATTGCTGAGAATAAATTAGTAAAAATGGTCAGTAATAAGTAAAATGCATGAAACTTTAATAGAAATATAAGCGTGAGTTATAAGCCAGAAAATGTAGTATCACATATGCCGAAACAATGTGCACACTAAAGAGTTAGGAAACAACAAGAGAAACAGTCACTATCTGCGGTGTTTTTAACACAAGTTACGTAAATTAAGGTCGGTTTGTCGCGACGATGACCAAATTTAATAGGGTTCGTGTGAGAACTTGCGACTCACCAAACACTTGGCTCGCTGCTCTCCATTCTAGATAATAATGAAGGTTTTAGAACCGGAAGTCCAGCTGTACAAGCAGTCAAGTATCTCCACTGAAATAGATTGATAACATAAATACATAAAACAATGGCAGTGGTGCGGTGGATAATGGTTTTAAACAATCTGATCAAGATATAACCAGATATTAGAAATTGATACTCGTTCTCGAGCTTCTAGATATGCATATATATTGTTTCTCAAAAGTTCTTACCATCAAATCGATTAGAAAATGTCCAAAAAAGACGCAGGCTTTCGATCAAATCGAGTTGAATAATTGATTTCAAATAAACCAGCTGAACTATTACGATGTGAGATTTGTATATAAGGGTTGGGACGATGAGACTGTAGCATTTAATTCAATTGTTAATAAATAAATTAATTATTGTATTAGCTTTTTTCTTAATACAAGGATATTTGTGTGTCGCCAATATAAAAACTGTATTCATAACATCTTCAATTATATTTCAATATATTCATTTAAATATATATCCTGAAATTCATTTGTATTGCAAATTATTTTAGTTGAATCCATTTTGTAAAATAACAGTCACAATTTATCGCCGAAACAAACGTATGCATACATCTTTCGATATAAAATGCATCCCCTATCCTTCTCACTGTGCGTTGCCAATGCTGCTGGTTTGGAATTAGAGATAACTGTATAAATTCGTATAGTAGTGCCATATTTCAGTAGCATCCTGTCTGGTGATCATGGTAAATATGGCGATGTTGTAAAACTATAATTGTTGGTTTATAGTATGGATTACTTTTTACATCGTAAACAAGGAAGTTCATACTACCACTATTCTGTTTAATTTATAAATGTGCATTACCGGTCGGAAGCTTTAATGAAGTCAATGACCTTATATATCACTGAATACTTTTAAAGAAAGACATTAACTTTTGTTTTAATACACACTTGAGACAATAGGGTACGAATATCGTTAAGGGTATGCACCCGCTACTTAGAGGCCTGTGTAACAGCATGAACATTTGTATTTTGATCGTCAGGTTGTACATTAAAACGTAGTCAGAAAGTTAATTTTAACATTATTATTTCTCAACTCGCACATGAAGCCTTGATGACACAAAATAATGCAAAGTGACAAAAAATGCTGAACGTACGAATCAACAGGTCCTTCTTGGCGTTCTCAAAGTTCGCATCTGTACAACTAGCCACCGTGCCGTTGATTCTGTCACCTAGAGGAAAACAGAAATAAAACACGTGCATTTTATTCTTCATTTTGCAGATACCAAATTAAGGTAAATTTTCATAGAAGAATATGAAGCTTTAAACATATTTAAAAGCGTACCTAGTTCTTTTCTTGTTATATTGATCTAAGTCGATACATGGAATGGTACAGGTTTGAACACTTGCATTTTATCTTGTTTTTGAAATTACGAAACATTACATAGATCGCTAAATTTTAATGTCAAGATATGTGCGAACGCATTATGTGTCAGGCGCGGACTAGTAGTTGTTAAACGTCAACAATTTACAAACATGCACGAATCGCAGAGTTTTATGTAACACGACGCGTCAATTACGTGCGTTATACTCTAATAAAGTAACCAAAATATTTAAATATTGGCAATAAACACTTGATAAGCGCATACGTACCTAAGTACATTTTAAGAATATTGGTGTCTCGCTTGATTAAGCGCACACACTGATACCCAGAGTTGCTGAAATTTGATAAAGCGCACACACTGATACCCAGAGTTGCTGAAATGATAAAAACGGCAATCTCACAGTATTGGTCATACAAACATGATACAAAATAATACAGTAGGTGACCTAAATTATATATATTTTTACACACATTCGCTAATATGCGTCTTTGATAACTGTCTTTGGTTTCAGATATGTACCATTATGTTTCCCGTTTGATTTCAGTAAGACAGACAGACACACATAATAGTGTATTAACGTCTCACTTTTGTACATAAAACACAGTAAAGCAATACAAAATCAGTATATATATATATATTTGTTCAAAACAACTCTAAAAGAGTTACGAGCGACGATGGTTCTAAAACTTCTAAAAGTGTTCAACTAATATATGCACCATAAAACTTTCACATCTGTTAGAAATTTAATAAAAAATGATGGCATATAACTAATGTCGTCTATAATGCAGAATATGGTAATAAATTCGAAAACCGGAAGTCATGGCAAAGTGTAACATGCCGTTTGTTTGATAATCAGCACGTATGGTTGAGTGCATTATGCATATTTTAAACAACAGTTTAAATGATGCGTATTGGTAGAAACAACGAGGTATACATGTAAGCAATAAGAAAACAGCCCCTTTCTCTGGAATAAGTTGTTATTCTGATTTCTAGTCTTTTGGGTAAGTTTCTCTGCCACTGAATGCTGTGTGAAATTTCTATGGTAAATATATTAAAATACAAAACATATAATCGTTTAATGGTTTTTTCCCCAAAAAATAATGCCTTTTCTATTCTAATTATGTGTGATGGTTTATTCAAAAGTAGCTTGGTGATGGTGAAAATTAACATAGAACATTTCAAACTTTATACCGAACAAAGTAGGAATCGATTTGCGCATTTGTAATCGATTTTTGGGGAACACCTTCGTCTGTCGCTTGGGGTCTGGCTGGCAAAACAGCCGCATTAACCTTTTTATACATGTATCATCATAAACAGCTTCACACTTCTAGAACTTATAGTGAATATATATTAACAATACCCCAAAAGGACCAACACTTCCTGATGATTCAAAATATTAAAAAGAAAAGGCCAAACATTCATGAACATGAATCAGCATATAATAAAGATCTCCTTTGATTATTCAAGTTTTTCTTCATACTTTTTCCTAAAGAACTAACTTAAAAAAAAATAAAAAAATAGAAACACTCATTTGTGTGTGTGTGTGTGTGTGTGTGTGTGTGTGTGCGTGTGTTCGTGTGTGTGTGTGCGTGTGTGCGCGCGCTTTTAAGTTAAGTCACACTTTTTTTCCACAAGAGGCTAAAATGATTTGCTTCCCTACCTTGGTTCATCAAAGTTATAGATTTGTATTTGAACAAAAAAGCTATAACATTAGGATATAAATAAATAGAAACTATGTATAGACATATAAATGTATAGATATACCATTTATACAGGAGAGCTGTAGTAACACAACTGAGAATAAAGTACATAAATTCTTGCAATAAGGCTTACACGCGCAATAAATTGGTAGTTACTGTAGCAGCACAGACGGTTGCCAAAACAAGACATAACTAGAACAGACCGATATTGCACTGAAAATAGGTTTGTATTTATCACGAAAATGTCTCTGAAAAAAATAATTGAAAATTGTCATCAATATAAAGTGTTCATGACCATTCGTCGTCAGTGACGTATGTGATGTAATCCGTCTGCAGAACATTGGCCGTTTTCGTCTGCGCGGTGTAAGTATTCTGGACGCACTTGAAAACGAGTTTCGTTGATAACGTATCTAACGCGTTCGCGACCTCCGCGTATTTTATGACGTCACCGGTTTTGCGGCTCTTAAGGCGATGCACCTGTAGCCCCGCTTCAACTTCGAGGAACCAAGTCCCGCTCAAGTATCGCCACTTGTTCCGACTAACGAGAATATCTGTAAATCGGCAGGTTCCAAGTGGCCGATTAAGATCTGAAAAAGAGAGAAAACTGTTCAAATATTCATAAGTGCATTTTGAAATCAGCTAATTTTAAGAAGTTCAAAAACAGAATAAATATTTGTTGTTAAATTCAACCACTCATTGACCCAAAAGTAATTAAAACAATGTCAAAATAACATGGAAGCGTTGACAAACATACGGTTCATGAAAACATGACACAAAACGGAAACCATGGTTGAAATCTAAATAATCTTAAGTGATTAGGTTTAGGAGATCGTAAGCAATTGGTTTCTATCAAGCATTTGAAAATCTAATGAATAAATAAAACTTTTTCCAAAGACACCAAGTTTATACTGGTTTTTCCAATGAAACGCACTATCAAGTCCGCACGGGCTAATCAGGGACAACACTCTCCGCTTTTTAGGATTTTTTTGTTCAAAAGAAGTCTCTTCGAAAAAATCTAGTGCAGACTGAAAGTGTTGTCCATTATTTGCCTGTGCTGACTGCCCAGGCTTATCTGGGACGAGACTTGGCGCACATGCATTAAGCACATTTCCCAAGAACGAAGCTCAAATTATTTGAGAGTAAGTTATGATTGCAGAATCACAACTACTCATCTTTTGTGAACTTCATGGAGATCACCCCGAGGGTGGGGCTCTGCAGCCCCTGGCACGTGGCGTCGGCCGACATGGACATATCACCATGGGTACCGTCGAAACTGTGCATCTGTAAGATACAACGAAATGTGTAATGAGTAAATACGAAATGTCATCACTGTCTCTCGACAAACGAACATGTCACAATGCGAACCGTACAAAAGCTGCATAAAATATGAGCCCCGTTTTGGGAGAAAAGGGCTTAATTCATGTCCGTTAAGCGCCGTTCCAGATTAGCCTGTGCAGTGTCGCTATGCGTACCGTACAAAACACGCATCTGTCATACATACGGATAGCCTGTACTTCTGGCGTGCTCTTTCAATATTGTCCCTTGAGACATGGAAATCGTGTTTTTGCACGTTTAACTGATTTCTGGCTATCGCCCATTTTACCAATCAAAACACACGTTAAATTACATTTTAAGATAATAAGTAGCGGAAACGCAAACGTAAAGTAATGAGAATTTCTTTGAGTTTGTAAGATATGATGCTACGTAATGTTTCTGGAGTTTAATTGTTCGTGTATATTCAATCAGACGGTTTGTGTTAACGCTTATTAACGCTTAAATTAATAATTAAAGTATTTTAAAGTTTAAATGCCATGCGATTAACATACGCATGATGAATGGAATGGCAATACATTTAAATGAAGTTTAAATGCAACACGATAACATCAGAAGATATCCAATTATCAGGAAATTACAGCCGACGGGTAAATGCGAAACTTCGGAAATCACATTAATTATCCCTGATTATGTGAACATATACTTGCGAGGAAACGCAGAAAAAAAGCCATGTGAGCCTCGATTTGATACGTGCAGAAGAAAACTCATAACATAAGCACCCTGCTGCACTTTAACGTCTGCTTTCCACAATGAAAATGACGTAAAATGCCTCGAGTGACACGTGCAGTTAAGATTTGAACATCAGCAACACTTGCAACCTATTACGTAACATACCGGCGGTATCTCTTCCCGTGTTTTACCACTTACTGGCGAATATTGTTTCGCAGACGAGATATAAATCTGACATAAGTAGACCTGTCATAAACTACGCAAATCTTTAAGATGGCACAGCATGCGAGCGTTGAAAGATTGGAATCATGCGAACCCCACCTGCTATGATACATAATGTACGATGTGTGAGTTGTTCTGATTTAAGGGCTACACACAACTAGAAAGGTCTTATCAAAACCACCGACAGCTCTATTATTCACTTTCACATCACCTGCCACTATCAAAAGACTGTTACAAAAGCCAAGCAGTAGTGAAAACAATCACTACACCACACATATTATAATACTTACATGTATAATTTAATGTTCAAACATAAAACGCCAAAAAAAAGGCAAAAAAAAAACCATAATAAAATATTAATACTGAAACTCCGAAATTATAAGCAAAGCGATAATCTAGATGCGACATTTTTAAAATATAGTATGCCGTATAATTTTAAAATATGCATCTGATCAATACCCTTTAAAAGTATGCATCGTCATTCACGTACGACGAATCTGTAAATTAACAACGATTGGTCGTCTACGATAGAGACTTGCTAAAATAATATTGTTAGGTCGCCGTGGCGTAGTGGATATGGTGTCCGCCTAGCGACCGGGACGTAACCGGTTCGATCCCCACAGTGTAAGCGTTCTTTAGATCTCCCCCATTGACACAAAGTACTGGTTCTAGTCCCAGGAAACGGACGAAAGTTTTAAATAAGCCTTTGTCTTTCGATGCAATCGAGCTAAAATAAATAGGTTTGAACTAAATTTAACTTAACTTAAATCCTACACAATATAACTAAAAACGTCATTTATAACTAGCCGAAAGACAACCAAAATCTAAAGTATGTATTCAATAATGCTAGAAGAAACATTTCTGTCTTCCTTTCATGATGTTTAACGGTTTAAGTATATATTCAATTATGTTGCATCTTATTCTATTAAATCTCCCTTGTACCAAACGCAGTTATTATAAATGTAACATTTAAATACCGCTGTGTAAAATTTTATTTCAACGTCTCAAGAGGCTAAATAATTATAAAAAAAAAATAGTTTGCGTATGCTGATATTTTTTCACACGTTAAACAATATGTTAAATGCATGAACATGGAGCCCTTATTACAAACGAAAAACGATTTACAACTATTTTATTTTACGACATCGCAAGCATCTGGTTTTAATTGAAGGAAACACTAACAACTAACAGTTTAATATGCACCAACTGCTTGTGGTATGGAGTAAAACTTTATAAGACAACATAAACGCGTTACGGTAAATAAGATATTATCATCCTTTCAAAAGACCCAAACGAATAAAAATGTTATAAAATTCTTTTGAACACTAGTGCCACTGAAATAATTACGATCTTCACTCAACCATGCACTGAATATATTCTCAAGATATTGCAACACATGTATTAAATGCACGTGGAAAGAAATTCTAGATACCGAAAAATACGAATATACTCATAAACCAGTCACGATAGTTTATCCGGCAGCTAAACGAGCTTGTGCTGAATAGACATGTAAAACGCGTAAATGGTTGTCTAAAACTTGATCCCATTGAACCGTGAATGCAAATGTTAAAATCATTATCCTTTAAATCCCTTCCCATTACTAGTCTAATTACAAAACCTTCAAGGCGTCTTCTTTGGATATTTTTAAATTTGAAAAAAAAAAAAAAAACTTTAGTAAACCTCATTTACACATCAGAAGCAATATTACTTCCTTCATTTTATCCGTCCTTTTTGATAAAGAACGTAAAATACAACTCAGCTAATTATCAGCATATTTGTATTCATAAGCTAGTAAGCTAATCAAAAGTTTCGTCCTCTGTGACTGCTAGACACCCGAATTCACACCGCCAGAGGCTGCCAGGCTGCTGGGACGAAGACATACGTTAAGGCAAAGTTCTACATGTACCGTAAACATAAAAAAGGATTTCACAGGCGCTAAAAAAATACTGCGTGTAAAGAGGCCCGGCACACAAAAAACATAAAAAACACAAGAAAATTAAACACGAATTTTAGCCCAGCTCGAATTAAATCGGGTTAAGAATGTATGAAAACGAGGCTATAGCTTCTATGAGCCTAGCTCAAACGAACGTGAGGTGTCTACTGAGTTAGCTTAAACATGTTTATTTTAGCTCAGTTGCATCGAAACGTAATGCTTATTGAAACACTCTCGAGTCCGTTTACTGGGTAGAACCAGAACATGTTTCCTTTTGAAGAGATCTAAAGAACGCTCACACAGTGGTTATCGAACCCATGACCTCACGGTCGCTAGACGGATACCTTATCCACTACGCCACGGAGACCTATGAGGTGTCTACTTACGAAGCATCGGTACATGTAGTCCTCCACGCGGGTCATCCAGGTCTCGGAGAAGCTGCCGTACAGATATTTCTCCCCGTTCTTCCACGTGGCCATACACTGGAAGTTAACCTCTGAAAACAAGACACGGGGTTTTATGCATGTGCGTAAAGTGTCGTCCAAGATCAGCCTTGGCAGTCCGCACAGGCTAATCAATGACAACACTTTCCGCCTAAACTGGATTTTTGCTAAGACGGGACTTCATCTAAACGATAAAAACACTAAAAGCGAACTGCATAGTCTAATCTGGAACGACACTTTACAAACATACATTGTACATTAAACCCCGTTTGATCAAAGCGCGGCTCATATATATATACGTATGTAACACGTCTAATACTGACTAAGGCTTTTTTTCTGAACTAGGAACTTCAATAGCCGAGTAGCTAAATAACAATCATAACAATAGAAAAATTAAATCCTTGAAAAAACAATATTGGAAGAAGAGGAACACACAGTTATCTTCATACAAGGCTTTAAGGAATGAACTTCCACTCAGGACAAAAAAGTAATAACTTGCTTTACTGTTTTTACGATTTCAAAACAAATAAGAATCTGCAATACATGACACATCTTCTAAATAACTACTTAACGTTCCGTCTTAAGTGTATATTTATTAAATTATTTAAATTAGTAGATATCATAAAACGAGAGAAACACGATCGCATCTAACTAGTTATTTTAGCGAATAACGCAAAAATGATCGAAAACTGGACCTGGACTACCAAACAATGTTAAGTGTCTGAACAAGACAGTATGGTTGGTCGGGTTAATGGAACTGGAAACAAACAACTTGTGTGCGCCATATGATTCAGGTGATTCTCTAAATTGTTTTTGTTTTTGTTGCAGAATCTAGATTATTTTGCCATGAATTCAAAAACTGTAGAAGAATAACTATCGGATATCCTAAACAAATCTGCACAGGTTTCAAATATGTTCAATAAAACAATCAAACACGCGGAAACAAAACAATTTCAATAAACTGAATGTCACGAGGGGCAACCATGTTATGATCAACGTGCAACGCAGTTTAATAGACAGCCAAGTAATATTGATACAATTACATAAATGTCAGTGGCAGACAATTTAGACTATCGAAAGTGCAAACTCTCGTAGTGATTTGCATACCAGGGATTGTTTCCATCAAAATACAGTGTTGTTCGATCAAACAGCATATCAGTAAAAGGTTCGACATCGTTTAAGCCTTCAAACTTTGTTTATAATGGGTAGACTGCATCAGAAATATTACGATCTGAAGCAAACATTTGTAGGGCACAATATTTATTGCAAAAAATCGTTGCTTTCAAACTTCTCTTTAATAGGTAAATATTGGCTTGAATATATCATGGGCACTAGAATATACATAGACATGTGCGGATGTATTATTCTTTGTCATGAATCTTACCAAAAAACATGCGTCTACCTTTGTCAAGCGTTCCAGGAATGCCTTTGCAGCACTTGTTCACGAATTTGAATTTCGACTCGTCCGCGCATGCGCGCACCTCTGACAGCGGAGATTCGCACGGCAAGTTGGTCATTGTACCGTTTAAGTAAGAGAACGTGTAAGAACCCTGGAAGGGACACGGTTGAGGGCTACTGGTGGCTGGAAATAGAAACAAGGGTTTTGTTAAGATAAAAACTATGTAAGTTAATATAAATATAGGTATATGTGTAGTGTCAAAAAGGAACGGATTGAGTCTATTGACGAATAAATTAATGAATGTTTAATAAACCAATACGATGATGTCATTAATATATGGTACTTTTTAGCGTTCTTTGTGTTTTGCAAAATAATATTGCAATGCGCAACAACATTGCATTTGATTGTTAAAGCAATTCAACATTCCGATATTGACTAGTGCTTATAAGGTGAAGGGGAACCAACACATTGAAGGTGCAGTGCGTATGCTTGTGTGTGCCTTTTGCCTTATTTATACAGATAGTTGTATGCAAATGCTATCGCAAATTTTATACGATATGGATTGTATCATTTATAACTCGTTAACATTGTTTTGAAAAAACACGCCTCATGCACATAAACCACGTAAGACATAAAATATTTAAAAAATAAAAAATTAGAAATCAATCTGTACGACGAATATTTTAAATATATCACACCACGCATTAAAATTCCATTTTAAATATCAAGTTCCAAACAGTGAGGATTACAGCATCATATTCATACTCAGCACGTATTTTTTTTAATAAAAAAATGATTCATTTCTCAAGCATGAAGCGAAGAGTGAGAAGTAAAGGCAATAAAACGCTGCGCAGCAGGAGGACGAGTTTTTTTTTGGCAAATATTGGACTAGATGAGTTCGTGCCTTTAATATTACAATAGATAAGATGTCGTGTTATAGATTTTTTTTTACTAAATCAAGATTTTTTATATTATCCTCACATTGTATAGAAAATAGAGAGAAAATCAAGGTCAGCTTTAGTCTTCGACTTAAAATTGTGCCTCGCTCTGTAAAAAATGTGTTAATGCATGTGCGTAAAGTGTCGTGTCAGATTAGCCTGTGCAGTAACGCTTTACAGGATTTTCACTAAGAAGTGACTTCCATCAAACGAAAAATACAAATACAAACGCGGCCTGCACAGGCTAATCTGGGACGACACTTTACGCATGCATTTAAACCCCTTTTCACAGAGCGAGGATCAATTCTTATCTATGTTATCAGGCGTTTACTCGAACAAGATAATAACCGTTAATACCATATAAATAAGCACCATTATGCAACCCACAAGCCCTTGGTATTATGCACGAGCGCGCAATAATGGCTCCAATTACACGTGCAATATTGAATACGAAATCAGAATCCCATTTGTACTTGTCTAATATTGGTCTCTAGGTTCCGTATCGGATGACGGTACACGCATGTTGGGCCATTACGTACAATTGTAAATTGCCCCTGAATTCTAAATGCTTCAACCTGAATGCAGTATTATGTAAAGTTCATATTTTGGAAAGTCTTACTCTTTTATAACGGTTTTACGAGGACGTTCAAATACACGCTATTTTATGGCGTGCATCATAAAGCACAAAAAGACTTAACGAGTTTTATAAATGGGTTCGTAATGATTTGAAAATTGATGGGTTTTTTTTGGCGTTATGACACATTTATGAGTCCGGAATGGACGCTGGTTGAGAAGAATCTAATGCCAAAATGTAACCATGGCATGTTGGTCCGTGTGTGCATTCTTAATGTGCATCTCTTGAAACTTTATCAGTAGAAAATATTTTATATTATCTACTCCAAAGATACATATGTAATCATTTTGAATAGGAGAAATATATGACGGACGACGTATACTACACAGTATTTAAGAGTGTATTAACTTTTTAACGCAGACGGTTCACGTACGATTATGAAAAAAGCCACTGTTTGCATTCCCCTTAAAGACATTCTTATCTATCCTCCATTTGTATCAAATATATTCAGGAGGTCAGACAAACGTCTTTGTTGGTGTATGTTCTTTACAAACAAAAATCATTTCATATCGCAACTTCGTATCTTTTTTTGTTCACTTGAACATATTGTCTTCTATACGACCCGCGTCATACAAATATTGGTNTAAAAAATGTGTTAATGCATGTGCGTAAAGTGTCGTGTCAGATTAGCCTGTGCAGTAACGCTTTACAGGATTTTCACTAAGAAGTGACTTCCATCAAACGAAAAATACAAATACAAACGCGGCCTGCACAGGCTAATCTGGGACGACACTTTACGCATGCATTTAAACCCCTTTTCACAGAGCGAGGATCAATTCTTATCTATGTTATCAGGCGTTTACTCGAACAAGATAATAACCGTTAATACCATATAAATAAGCACCATTATGCAACCCACAAGCCCTTGGTATTATGCACGAGCGCGCAATAATGGCTCCAATTACACGTGCAATATTGAATACGAAATCAGAATCCCATTTGTACTTGTCTAATATTGGTCTCTAGGTTCCGTATCGGATGACGATACACGCATTTGGGGCCTTTACGTAGAATTGTAAATTGCCCCTGAATTCAAAATGCTTCAAACTGAATGCAGCATTATGTAAAGTTAATATTTTGGAAAGTCTTACTCTTTTATAACGGTTTTACGAGGGCGTTGACATAAACGCTATTTTATGGCGTGCATCATAAAGCACAAAAAGACTAAACGAGTTTTATAAATGGGTTCGTAATGATTTGAAAATTGATTGGTTTTTTTTTGGAGGAAAATAAAACTCTTAGCGTTATGACACATTTATGAGTCCGGAATGGACGCTGGTTGAGAAGAATCTAATGCCAAAATGTAACCATGGCATGTTGGTCCGTGTGTGCATTCTTAATGTGCATCTCTTGAAACTTTATCAGTAGAAAATATTTTATATTATCTACTCCAAAGATACATATGTAATCATTTTGAATAGGAGAAATATATGACGGACGACGTATACTACACAGTATTAAAGTGTGTATTAACAGTTTTACGCAGACGGTTCACGTACGATTATGACGACGATGGATTTTAATAAAACCTAAAAGTGGATGAATAAAACAACGAAATGTACATACAACAACAAAGGTATTTTAATGAGGCGTTAGGAAATCATAACAAAAGATTTTCATAGTCAGGAATAAAATATACAATGAGACAAATATTCGGTAAATTCATTGTAAAAAAGCCACTGTTTGCATTCCCCTTAAAGACATTTCTATCTATCCTCCATTTGTATCACATATATTCAGGAGGCAGACAAACGTCTTTGTTGGTGTATCTTCTTTATAAACAAAAATCATTTCATATCGCAACTTCGTATCTTTTTTTGTTCACTTGAACAGATTGTCTTCTATACGACCCGCGTCATACAAATATTGGTCTTATGCCATATGCGGCCAGCCTATCTTCGGGCCAGCCTGTGCAGCCGCACAGTTTGGTCAAGAGCTACCCTACCCGCTTATGAGACCACAAAACAGTGCATGACTATAGCGAACAGCGTAGCTCCTGACCAGACTGCCCAATTGCTGGTCACATATGGAATAAGAATCATTTTTTGCATGAAGCGGCTCATTAATTAGAATCACTTTGCGGCGTTTGGAAAGTCCTAGAAACCTTGACAACTCCTAAAATCCCTCTAAACCTCTTCTGGAGCCTAATTCAATGAGTGTTCTCGAATGACAGGGGATATCATCTTGAGGTATAAAAGTTATTCTTCCCTGGCAGCGGCTCTGATTAACTTCCATTATGATAGCGTATTCTAACAAATATTTATTTACGGCGCCCATTTCTCCAATGACTCGATGCGATTATAGGAAATATNAAAGCGACGCGCGATATTTTCCACGATATATCGCCTTTTAGGCTACCTACACAAGGGCGATATTTCGTGGTAAATTCTCGCGCGTCGCTTCGTGTATCGCGAAAAATATCGTGTATCGCTTCGTGTGTCGCGCAAAATATCGTGTGTCGCTTTGATCATCGCGCAAAACATCGTGTGTCGCTTCGTGTGTCGCGCAAAATATTGCGTATCGCTTCGTGTGTCGCACAAAATATCGTGTGTCGCTTTGAGTATCTAGCGAGCCACGATTTATGATAAACAAGAGACGCTTCTGCTACAAATTATATTTAAGACTTAAGCGTTAGGTGTTAAAATGTATCTTTATATGTTTTATAATATCTATTAAGCACATGAATTTACAATGCCAGGAAAACCGCACTTATCAACGGACAAAAACCATATACAATTTAGAGTTGTTTTCTTTAAATAAATGAATATCATGGAATATTAAATAATTAAAAAAAAGACATTTCGAGCAACGAGCATTTTTCAAACGCTTGTCCTCGTATTTGACCAGTTAACTATTGGTCAATAACTTGGTTTCAAAAGACCTGCAAATGCAATTACGGAATGTTCACGCCATTTCTCTGGAGGGATTTAGGAATGATTTGAAAACTTGTTTCCGTGGAAAATTGACCTCTCCAATACGATTCTTAGTTGGTCGCCTATGCATTGCCAATTAGTACCTTTTTCCACATGACTTACCGAACACCGAACGGGTCTGGTATAGCGGTTTTTACGACAGAACACAATGCGGTTTTACATGTATATTGAATCTTGTTATGTCTTAATATTGGTGGCTACTACTAAGATTTGTATTAAGAGAACCGTTCATGCTGATGTATGTATAAAGACGATAATGATGAATGCTTTTACACTGATGGTCATTTTAATGAACACCATGTGACGGCTTAACTGCACTTAATAATACAGGAAAGTGATACAATTGTATAATTTCGCACTATTGGTCTCGTTAAATACCATCTATTTGCGTAAGTCTAGTTTCAAAGATAATTAAAGTATTTGAAAATAGATATGGTTTTACACACATTAAACAAACTCACAGGTATTCTACAAATGTCGTGGTTTCTCATTAAGCGGTGAATTGTGTACAACATCACGAATTACATTATACTAATGGGATCATACAGTTAGGCTTTTTTTCGCATCTTTAACTTTTCAGAAATCACATTTTCATATTTAATTTAAGCACTGATGCAAAGTGTGCGTGACGAATTCGTTAAATGCTATAAATTTACATACGAACATCATCTGCAAATAAAATAATCCGGTTAAACAATCCACAATTCCGGTAAAAGGCGTCGCAAGAAGTGAATTCGGATACTTAGTAATGGTGATTTAATTTGTTTTAACACCATAAACAGTTGTTTTTAAGAGTTCAATTTTCAATGTTTTGTGTAAATTTATATGTTTTCTTTTCAGTCGCTCGGATCTACATTATACTGTTGGAATTAATTTATCGTTTTCACAGATGTGTTTTAACGAATAAAACACATAACTGCTCTATTTTTTTAAACTTCTTATGATAAAAGTAATATCTGGAATATTATTATAGTTAGAAATTGAAACAAAACCCATATATTTTAAGTATATAACAATTATATAAATAATTCATCTTCAACTACTGCCATCGGACTTTGAATCATTTACAACCACAGATAATTATAAAAAAAAAAGGCTTTAGCATTCCTTCCAAACACCATACTTGTGCATTTTTATCTGAACAAAAAATGACTAAGTATTGTCTAACAAGTCAATTACACACTTTAAACGAAATCTACTCCGAGGAATATAACACTACATATACTATATATAATCAACTTTTATACATAAACATGCATTACGCTTGCTTCGATGTCATGTTACTTTCACTTCTCTTTAACGATAGTGATTTAATATTAACGTACATATTTTGACGAAAAGTCACAGACGCTTTTTAACGACTTGAATTGAATTGTTAAGTTTCATCTTCTTATTTGGTTGACCGCAAAGCCAGTCCATCATCAAAAACATTTTGTCTAAAGTGACAGTTATGTAGTAACCGCGGTAACGTGATATTCGTACCGTACCTCTCCCGTCCCAATCACAGTGGGGTAGAACGAACATGATATTTCATTTTAGCCAACTGTACCTGTTTGGGACATAAATTGAAATATATAACTCAGACTTGACATTTTGGAACCGTATTACGGATTGTATAACGCATCCATCTTGACTTCTTGGGTTATAGTTACTAATTACAAATGACGCAAAGGGTCCAACACTTTTGTATTTGTGCTTTATCTCCGTTACTTTTGAACATGTTTTATGTTTAAATTGCTCAAAGAAAAAATAAACGTTACCATATTGATTTCATTTGCCGTTAAGAAATTTTCTGATTTCGTAAGACTTAAGTGATACAAAAAGTCTAGCAACCATCGCTTGTAATGTCTTTGAACTTTTCAACATCGCCTTATCTTGTAAAATCAGTTGCCCATTATTAACGTATTTTAAATTAAATGTTATCGTGCGAGGTACTTTCACTTGATATCCTATAAAAACGTAAAGCTGTTACTGTCATTAATTAGAGCCTTTTGGGAACATTTAGTCTGTACATTTTTGGTATTTGAGACGCACGAATGAATTTCTCAAACATTTGTCGAGAACAAATGATTGTCAGAAAAGTTAAAAATGCAAGTATTATATAAGCCTTCTTTTAAGTGCAACACCGTAACGTTGTTTTAATGTCACAAATCAAATAACGAATCAGCAGCATTAAATATGGTATTAGGTAACACTAAAACTTATAGAGTCTACACCGAAATTCTTCTGAGTCTTCAGACAATAATAGTTATCATGACTTCATATTAACCTCCTTTAAGTTCAACAAAATGATGTTACAAAACGTTAAACAAATCAGCAGCAATACAATATGGTATTAGGTAACACTAAAAATTATGCGCCGAAACTCCCCAGAGTATTTCGCTAAAAGTTCGGACATTAATAGTTATCGTGACTTTTGAGTATCAATTGTTATAAGCGCTATATGAACTGTAATAAATTGAACGGTAGGCCTAAACTGTTGAGGAACCGAAGCCTCATTTTTAGGAACGCAGTTTCATCAAAGGATATTATTATCAATCTAAATATTTAAAATACCAATTCGTCATATTTTGATATTGGCCCAAAACGGTGTATTCATAAGGAAGAAGAACATGATTTTGGCTTCTTTCGAAAACTCGATTAAAAATAAAATTCACGAAATATTATGAAGCTATTAGTTGTTATATGCTGGGAATTAAGTCTTGAATTTTCCCACCAATGACAAATGGTTGTTGTCTAAGATAAAAGCTTAGTTGCTGCTCGTTAATATTCTAGTAAACACCCAAAGATGGCTTGAAGATCGTAGTCCCAAAATTGCATAATATGGGAATCAATAGAGTAAATGGCGACCCCAAAGACATCAGAGTATCGGCCGCAGAATGACCTTGAATAAATTATATTTTATTCCTACATATATATGTTCTATTTGTCAGATTTCGTAAGTACTTTTAGTAAGATTTCGTAAGTACTATTTGCCAGATGTACTAAGTAATATTTGTCAGAAATAAAGTACTATTTTTTAGATTTAGTAAGCACTATTTGTCGGAGGTGTGAAAAGCAGACACTATTTTCTTTACATATCACAGTTTAAAGCTTCAGTAATACTTAAAAATATTCTAGCTTTGGTGTTACAATCATATAAGCGAGCTCGTGTCTATGTTACCTTTGACCAATGTGTGATAATGATAATGAAAAGGATAATGAAAAGGATAATAATAATAATAATAATAATAATAATAATAATAATAATAATAATAATAATAATAATAATAATAATAATAATAATAATAATAATAATAATAATAATAATAATAATA
>VMBQ01006165.1:0-14859 GCA_007657795.1 Dreissena rostriformis | reverse complement strand
AGAGAGATATGTCAACATCTATGGGTGCGAGCGTCGGGGGGGGGGGGTCTTGGAGGGCCTCAGGTCTGCTACAGGTAACTTGTCGAGGCCAGCACTCTCGACAAGGGTCTTAATACATTGAATATCTTCGCCGCGCTCGCAACAGGGTAGAGTGTTTCAAAAATAAGGTCACTAGATCAAATTAAAGAAAAAGCATGTGATCATTCTTTCAGTTATATTGTATTCCCATTCTTCATCAAACTTGCTAAGGACATTTATTGTAATGATATCTCGGCTGATTTTTAAACGGTTTTCGGTCTCTTGAAAAAACATGAGACTTAACTTACATGGTTATAGTAAAACATTCAGAACACTCTTGCAGTAGCATGTGTGAAACTAATCAGCATAACACTTTATCAACACATTTGTTCTAATAATATCTCAGCATAGTTTAAAAACGGTTCCAAGTAAACGGAAAAGCAAAGTCACAAAATAAGTATACATGAAGCCACGTTTATTATACGACCATCACAGAACTTCATAGAACACTTTAGTCATTTCGTTTCTAAGGTGAGCGCTCTCTAGTTTAAATATATTTTGTTATTACTAACATAGCGTGTTATATAAGATAATAATTGCATAAGTCTAAGTGCTAAGATTCCTGCGCTCAAATACCGGGTAATGCAAACTTTTGTTTCTCAACTTTCATTCTCTTGTCATTGTATTTACTTTGAAATATTATAGTTTTGTTAGAAAATACAAATAATGTAATTGTTTTTATATATGAGCGTTTAATGCCGATATGTGTGTTCTCGATGTACCGTGCATAATTATACAGTGCCACGCATTAGTATTCCTGTATTATCTTGAAGTTTGCATCGACGTGGAATTTATAAGAAGAACTGTAAATTCCGAAAATTAAAGTAAAAAATACACCAAAAGTGAATATTATAACAAAAACACTAAATCGAAACCTCAATTTAAACTGATATAAATAACATAACCACAATCATGTATTCTATGAAGAGAGCTTACATAGAATCTTAAATCTAAGATGAGCATTTTTAATATTATTATATATTATTAAGAAAAATCAAATACAAACATGTATCAAAGAGCAAAGGAACAGCACTTTAATATGTAATTATGTGCATCATCATTTTGGTTGCATAATCGTCAATTCTAATACTTGCAGCTACTGACGATCCTCAACAAGGTCAAACACATAGATCAATCCAGTAGCTTGTTCAGTTTCGAACTCTCATGAAGTCTGACGATTTCCTTCTATTGTTTTGTTAGCGATGTAAATAAATAGTCTGAAGAAAACTCTATAAAACGGTAAATATGAAATCGTAGACAATTTATCTTATCATTCGGTATTAAGTTAACATAACTCGAATGGCAATCCATTCGCAATCAATTTATACTTTGTAATAGACAACGATATATCCTTAACAGTATTCAAGCAATGATAAATATGAACGGTATAATAACATGTAATCTTTCAACATATGATGCTGCTTTCTCAAAAAATGGCAATGTCAATTACAATACAAACATTTTTTTATAAAAATCATATACATATTATGAATATTAACACAAACACGTAAAAAAGCCTTTACTATGTACAATAAGTTTTTAGGAGAATTGTAGGGGACAAAAACCAACGAACAAAAGACTGTTACAATTTTGAAGATATGTAAAGCTCTACAGTTTTACAAATATAATTATTTTCGTGCATTATTATATGTTACATGTAAGTGTTTCCCATTTAAATTATTCATATATTAACCAAATAATAACACACACTTCATCAATAAATGACACTTCATCAATAAATGTTTGGACGGTGTTACGAAATTAAGTTGTTGGTAAAATATATTCAAGCCACTTTGTGTTTTTAAGTATACGTTTTACGTAGGCGTTAATAGTGTGTAGCCTAAATTGCGTGACGATGTTAACATGTTTAATCGTTCCCAATATGTTTGTGATCGATGTAAGACGCAAGTATTTGGAAATTTGAAAAGGCTTTGTCACCGTCATGGGAATTTAGCTGCAATTGTGGCGTGTTCTGAGAAAACTGGGCAAAATGCTTGTGCGTAAATTGTCGTCCCAGATTAGCCTGTGCAGTTCGCACAGGCTTATCAGGGACGACAGTTTCCGCTTTTATGGAAGTTTTCGTTTAAATGATGTCTCTTCTTAGCGAAAATCCAGTTTAGGCGGAAAGTGTCGTCCCGGATTAGCCTTTGCGGACTGCACAGGCTTATCTGGGATGACACTTTACGCACAAGCATTTAGCCCAGTTTTCTCAGAACACGCCACAATTAATTAAATCTGGCAATTAGGCGTTGTTCGTTTGTATTTGCGTGACAACCTAGTTTATGCAGAACCGACACTGTTGTTATGATAATGATCAAATATGGGTAGTTGATCTGATTTGAAAACGAAATATTAGATCGCGGCTTGTTAGGAAAGAACTTAGTATTTGGATACCTTAAGATATGTTACACACTTCATTATGTTCTACAATTATTGTTTGAAAAGAATAAAGATTTATAAAATATGCTTGAAAAAACAAACAATGTGTATGTAACATTTCATATGTGTGATATAAGATGCAGTTAATATTACTGATTAACCCTTTAAATATAAATGTTCATATTTACTAGGTGACATATGTCGTAAAGAATAAAAATGTTAACATAAACTTTATAATAAAATGTATAAGCAATGT
Organism: Dreissena rostriformis; assembly: GCA_007657795.1. Taxonomy (NCBI): domain Eukaryota; kingdom Metazoa; phylum Mollusca; class Bivalvia; order Myida; family Dreissenidae; genus Dreissena; species Dreissena rostriformis. Next base: position 12,146 of record VMBQ01006165.1, on the reverse strand, counting down.
CAAAGAGCTCTCAAAATGTAGTAACTATTATTGAAAGAAATATAGCAGTTGACAAGTCCATGAAATCTCGCCCGGTGCGAGTCTCGGTATACCGCCGGAACACTATTACGGCGCTATAACAACTGAGCTATCCGAGCTGCTGGTAACACGCATACTACATTGAACATGTCCGGGGGAGTTGAACTGTAGTAACAACATTTCTAAACGCGTTCAATAATAAAAATAGTGTATAGAAATAATTTTCCTGATTATATAGTTTGATGTTGGCGAACATTAGCTCAATTCGGCGTTGAGGAAATCCTACATAGGTCAAGCTTAATCCAAAACATCCCTATGCCTTTTTAAAAGAATTGATTAAATATGCATTCTATTTGACAAAATTATATTTTTTTTCGGAAATATTTTCAAATTCTACGTAATTAGTCTCGAGTCGTTCGGTCTCTGCAAACTGTGTCTCAATAAAGGCGTCATTCTCGGCTATTCGACCAATTACATGAGTTGTTTCTGTGGGCATGAATCTTGTTTCCAGCAAGGCACTGTGCAGATGCTTTTCTGTCAACTGTGGATTAATTCGAATGAATTATATGAAGATTATTTCTCTAGAAGAAACATGTGTAATCATGGCAAAATACCAACTGCCAGTACAACAGATACAAGTAAAAACAAGCACAAGACATACACTGATTACAACTTTCTGCAATGCCTTTGACCGGATTATGAGATTTGTTGGGCTGAAAGACGGTTTCAAGTTATGCCGATCACATACGAAGTTTCACTCGTATGTTTGTGTGTTTAAAATTGTTTCTTTTCAAGTTGTTGTACCAAAAGAATCAACTGTAATTTAATGATTACTTTAAATGTCTTTTTAGCAACGAGTTTAATGAACGTTAATAGAGAACCATGATTGGATGAAGCACTGGTTTAAATTACGAACGTTAATCGTGAAAAGGTGAAGGTTCGGTCCAAGTCGGTTTATGGGCGTGATATCTTTCATCTCTGTAATTATCATAGACGTTTATCAATCAAAGTAAGATCAGGTGGACCTGTGCTGGGGCTCACTATTTTCCTTGCTTTGATGGTATTTACTACTTTAATCAGTCAACTATCAACTGCAGTTGTTCTTGACAATTTCAGGTAAAATATTAAACAAGATTAGTACTGAAATGTGTTTTCATTATAGATAAATTCGTACATATCTGAGCCAACTAGAAGCATCACGACAAACCTGGAGTGAGGTGTACATTGTTGCATCACGCTCTGTTTTGTCTTCGGGAACGGCATCCTTATGAACTATGCTGTCGACATGACCTTTTGCAAATGGACCAACATCTTTCACACTTGTTTTTGAATGCGTAAACAAGGTTATAACACGTAAAACGTAATATAGCCTTTAATTTATTTAAAAGCATTACAAATTCAGCTAGAATATTACGTTTTTGTAAGCAGATTAACTGTATATTACTCCAAAATAAATCAATACATAAATAATGTGTTTGTATGGTGTATGTAAAAAAGCCATATGCGTTACAAATGAACAGTTATTATTGGAATTATATCAAAAACTTACTTTTTGGAGAATTCGATGGCTGTGCAAGTCCGTTACTAAAATGAAACACCACAGTTATTCATATATTCTGAACTAAACGTGGTTATTAATAATCTTTGTTCAATTCAATCAAACCATTTATATTCTGACTTAGTATTTAATAAAGCGTCTAAGTGTTACCAAAAAATAATGTTTGTAATTTGTATGTACTTACTGTTGAATGGTATTTCTAGTTCCGTTCCCTGTATTTGGAGTTAAAATAAGTGTCATTACAAACCCACACTACTGAACAAAAATAATGATACAAAATTTAAATAAATTAATTATGAGTATAAACTGTTATGAAAAAGTCTTAGTCAAATAAAATAGTTGATCAAATTGATTTTTTTGTGTTTTACATGTTTATATAACAAATGTTTTTTGCTTACGGCGTTTCAATTTGAGCCACACACAGGCGATGATGACGCCAACTACAAGGAGACATAATCCCAGAGTCGTTGCAACCGCTATCATTGTGGACGATATCGCATCTCTCTTGGCTAATAAATAAATTATTAAGCGTAACGGGTAGGTCAATATGAAGCACGTTATAGAACAATTGTGATTTCATACAAAACGAATGGTATTATGAACGACGCACATTTAATTTGTCTTGTATTTTGAATACAAACATGTATATGTTACAGATAATGCACCATTGGCACTTCCACAAATACTTCGTAGATTTATAATATTATGTATGTTCCAACTGGAAATGCTGGTTGACAGAATGGTGTTTCCGATTGAAAGTAATAAAGTAGTGTTATGTCTGCTTTCTATTAGCAACTTGTGGGTGACAACTGGCCACTTTCCATGACTCATATGGGAAAGATTGTTTTTATTTTCAAGATAACTTCACATTTTTTTTTAAATCAACTTTTGTTTGTGTGGTCGAAACCGAATAATCTCAGGGTCGAATAGTTTAATTAAGACGTGTAAAACAACATATCTTTTAAAATCTTCTCTGAAACAACAAGGCATGGAACTTAGATATTTGGTATGTTACACAGGATCATTTTCCTAAGGGACTAATACTGGCAACTGTTGTAAAAGACTGTTGATCCTTTACCTAAAACAATGAATATGAGTATGCAATTAACGGTGTCTACCTTGTTTATGTTTGTTAAGTTTACCTTATTATAAATGTCAGGTGATTGAAGGATAAAAAGTTTACTCTCTAAAAATAGTGAACTATCTATAAACCGGAATCCTCTGAAACTCTTACCGATGCTAAGGTCCCGTTTTTCCCAATACGTTTAATGTTTGAAATCCATCTCTGAACTCTGAATACCAAGCTGCTTCAGGGGTACGTTTCTTTGTTCAAGTTTATTACTTTACCTTTGTTAACCGGACAGGATGAAAAATGGGCTGATCGACAATTATTTAATTATAGTGATTACAACAATGTTCGTCATATTGATGATGTGTTAAAATAATGTGTATCGGTATCAATGTTCCATTTTATTGCTGTTCATTAGGAGGAACTTATGGATCGCCAATGCCTACCACGAATGAAATGACGACGACGTAAGGTTATTCTAAACTTAACTTCCAGTGTCTTTAGATATATTTGTTCATATTTCCAAAGTCATTTTCACGTACGCTGGCAACAAATGATTTCAAATTAATTTGCTCAAAACGATAACAATGGTCATATCAATTAAATTAAGTTTGTTAAGTTAGTTTATTTAGTTAATCAATGACCCTTGCAGTTTCAAAGAAACATATTTTAATAGATATTAACTAGTGTATATAAATTAGGTATCAACTGGAGCGAGGCCATTTTTATCCCAGGGGCATGATTTAAGCAATATTTATAGAGGAGCATTATACGATGTTGTTAACCAAATGTTTAACCCTTAGGTCTTCCAGTTTCAAAGAAGAACTGTTTTCCACTTTAAAAATATTTGTAAAGCTCCGATGACCTACAAATGTAGCGAACCGGAACGATTTAAATTACTGTGAAAAAGGGTCCCCCAAGGATCATTCATGTGAAGTTTCGTTAACATGTGTCCGGTGGTTCAGGAGAAAATCATTAAAAGAAAAACTTAACGGATGCACATATACCCGCACGCGTTCACTGACGGACATGTCACTCCCATCATAGTATCATAAAATCTCACCATAAGCACTATATGAGGTAAAACAAAGCAAGCAACGATGCATGGTTGGGCATAGTCTGCGAGCTTAATACCCTTGGTAGGATGTTTAGGGATGATTGTGGCATTTTTTACATCAGACGCTAGCTGTTGTATCTGCGCTAGTTGTTGAATAAACGCTACCGTTAGTTTCCGCCGTAACAAGTGACGTCACAAACTCTGAGGTACCCGCGGATGATGTCACGGGTGTGCTCGGTGATGTCGGATCGTAGTATGGCACATTTGACACTAGTCCGGCGTATTGTAATGGGTCGTCATCATCATCGTTATCATCGTTATCATCGTTAATTTCATCATCATAATCATCATCAGCAGCAGCAGCATCATTATCAGCAGCATCATCAGCTACAACATCATCATTAGCAGAAGAAGCATCGCTGTCGTCGTCGTCGTCGTCACTGCTATCGCCGTTGTCGTCATCGTCATTCCCATCATCATTATTATCGTCATCATAAGGGTCCATATCATCATCATCATCCAATTCATCATTCTCTTTTTTATCATTATATTCATGATCCATATCGTAATCATCATCCTTACCAGCAGCAGCATAATAATCATCATCATTATCATCGTCGTCGTCTTCGCTGTCGCTGTCTTCGCTGTCGCTGTCTTCGCTGTCGCTGTCTTCGCTGTCACTGTCTTCGCTGTCGCTGTCGCTGTCGTCGCTGTCCTCATCATCATCATCGTCGTCATTTTGACCTATGTGGTTATATTATCATGTCTTTATCAATTATTTAGTATGTGTTCAACCATAAATAGAAACTGAGTCTGAATTTAATGCTATACACACTTATGATTGGCCGCTGCTTCAGTTAAGTTCATGTGACCATACATGTTTGTTGCTACACAAACTCAAAAACACGAGATTCGGCATCTAATACCTAAGATCAATGGAGAAAATGCCTGTACGTGTACCAGACAAGTTTTTAAAGGAGGAGAATTGCATGATACATGTTCCAGGGGTATGAATTGCCATACGGAGTGACATGTTTAAAGAAACAACTTTTATTAGATATCGCCATTGTAAGAAGAGGACACGAGGTTCAAAACTTAAACCTGAAACTCTCATCGTTTAATATTTGAGCTTGCATATTTTCAGCAGGATGTAAAAAGATCTGAAACAAATGTTTACTACCAGTTTAGTGGATATTGATTAGCAACACAAAGGAGAAACGCGGAGGAGGATTGGTGCAGATGCTAAGGATAAAGCAAAAAGTTGGAGAAAAATGACAGAATGTATTGATCCGTTTGATCGAAGCAAGCATGCACACAGTCTAGTGAACATTCCGACTGGAACAATAGAACCAAAGTCTCCTTATGTTGATCAAGCCAAAGATATTGTTAAAACCGAAACGACAAAATTTTAAAACTCATGGCCGGAAAACTGTTATGGGGAAATATCGAATGAGGATGAACCCACGTTGTGTCTAGAAAGCACATTAGGGTCGCAGACACCAACCTGTATGACCTCAATCTAATTTACTCAAGAGTGATTGGCTTACAAGCTAGTTCCAGGGAAGTTGACATTAACTATACACTTAGCCATGAATTGGCTGTTGGCTCAAGTACCCATTGCTATGATAAATGAAACAGGGGGAACTCAAAGGAGGAAACTCCAAATCGTGTTCTAAGGAAACAATTGATAGTAGACGTGTAACTCATCAGTTAGGGAGAAAGAGCGGTAATAGAAATTCGCAAATTGGGCTAAAATCATATATTCGAAAAACGTGTTTCATACAAAGAAATAATTTGTATCTAATGGTAAGAATAAGAGCGAGGTGTTTATGTTATACTATACTCTGCAAATGTTATATTGAAATTTATTTAATCAGACACTTATTAAACACTTAGTATTACTTAATTTGTAATATTTGTACATATTCATTAGTCTAATGCAAAATTTGATTTGATCTTGGTACTAGAAGCAAGTTTTGGGCAGAAATCTTGGTTCTGGCAGCCATTTTGGAAGCAATCGTCATCAATTAAAACAAAATCATTGCATTCCTTTATTCATGTATAATATGTTTAACACCATCAAAATGATATAATATTCGAAACATTATGCATTTCTATACGTTATACCAAATACGCAATGACTATGATTTAACAAATATATTAACTTGTGAAATCCGACACCATTAGCAACACAATTGATTAGCAATGACAATATATAATAGTTAAAATTAATGCCACTCGTTTGCAGGCTGGGTATGAAAAAGCTTTGTTATATATTGTCAAAGTAAAGTAACTAAAGGGCAATGAAATAATTATGTTTATTTTAAGTGATTTATACCATTATCACAGTTGTTGCCTTGCCAGCCCGGTGAGCATCTGCACGAGTACTCGTTCTGAAGATTAGTGCACGTGGCGCCGTTCATACACGGGACGGGCGCGCATTCGTTAATATCTGAAAAAAAACGCTTTAATTTGCATTTGTCTTATTGAATTAAGGGCTTTAATATTTAACAAGCAAAACTTGTCAAAAGGTTTTTTACGCTTTGAACATGTAAAACAGAGAGACGACTTTAAGCATAAAAGGTAGCCTGTGCATTTGTCTTGACTTTACTATATTCACCGATACATGATAACTATTATTTGACGAATATATTAACCTGTGAAAAGGGAATGCAATTCGCAACGCAATTGATAAGCCTTTTTTTCTCATTTATTTTTCACATTTCTTTACAATAAAGTATACATCCATAATTACTAGAAAACGGAATACATAAGAAAGAGTTTGAAAATATGTACATTTTTTAACTATAACATATCAAATATTTAGCGTATGCGTGGATACATTTTAAACAAAGTTTACAGTGTCAATGTCATATATATAACTTTGTGATTTATAGCAAAACATAAACTAATAATTTATATTTAAGAAACATAGAGGTTTTATATCTAGAAAAAGGGAAAGAAAATATTTTACAACAAGATTTGTTCCAATGGCATTATTACAAGTATTTGTTTTTCTTTTGAGAAGGATTTTTTTGTTTTAATTGTTTTGCCATAAAATTTGTCTGAATAGCATTATTGATGGTTTGAAGAATGTGAGAATCACCTGAATTGAACCCATTTTTGTTGGTGTTGTTCATATTTATTTTTTACGAGGGCAATCTCAGATTCAATTATTACTCTAGTATTTAGGTATTCAATAACGTGAGGAAAGGTTGGTGTGCATTTTTTGTATTTCATTTTAAATATAAAAGATTTTAATAGAATCATAATAAAGTTAAATTCATCTTAGTGTATTTTTATTTCAGTGCATCCAAAAAAAGCATGGGTATTATTTATTTCAATTAATATGTTTTACTCACAAAAAATGTTTCCATCTTTTCCCATATTATTTGAACGTGTTGGCACTCCCAAAATACGTGGTCTATTGTTTTAATATGTGATTGACAGAAATCACATAAAGTGCTGTTGCTAAGTTTGCATTTAAAAAGATATGTGTTTGTGGGGACAATTCGCATGAGAAATTTATATTGAAAGCTGCGTAAAGACATGCCGATGGTTGAAATTTGGGGGACAAGATGGATTTTTTTCCAAGTGGTTGAGTCTATGTCGGTAAAATTCGTGTTTCATTTGTTTTCAATAATGTCATTGTCCTCGTTTTGTAACTTAACATTGTATATAAATTTATTACGGTATTTTGTTTTGAATATCGCTTTTGACAAANTTTTCTCCAATGTATCGATTTTTCATAAATCCGGTTTGGTCAAAGGATATAATTTCGGGTAAGCGTTTTTTAATTCGGTTCGCGATGGCTTTTGTAGCAATTTTATAGTCTGTATTTAATAAAGTTATAGGTCTCCAGTTTGCGAGATAATCTAAATCTTTTCCTTGTTTAGGTAGAAGTGTAATAATGCTTTGTTTTTGCAACTCAGTAAGTTCGCCTTTACCAAACGAATAATTAATTGAATTTATGTAATAGATAATTGATAAGCCTTGAAAAAATCCAATAATAAGAAATTGTCCACTCATGTATAGACTTGGTATGAAATAGATATGTTACATAATATCAAAGAAAAGTTGCTTAAGGGGAATGAAACAAGTACGTTCATTTTCAAGTGAGTTGTAGTCGTACCCTGATCACAGTTGTTGCCTTGCCAGCCCGATGAGCATCTGCACAAGTATCCGTTCTGAAGATTAGTGCACGTGGCGCCGTTTTGACAAGGTGCAGGTGCGCATTCGTTGATATCTAAACGATCAACACAACAAACATCAATGTGGCAAATAATGAGCGTGGTTTCATTATTGGTTCAGAACGAATTGTATTGACACAGATGAAACGATGTGTAAACCTTCGCCTTGTAAACGTTAAATTGAACCAGCAACAACACACCGCTAATCCGGCAGAATGCGACATACGCCCGGACTCAGGGTGTATAGTAAATGTTTAATGGAGTTTTGGTTTGACACATATACACAATCAAGAATCTGAATGATGCAGGTTTCCTCCAATGTATCGATTTTTCATAAATCCGGTTTGGTCAAAGGATATAATTTCGGGTAAGCGTTTTTTAATTCGGTTCGCGATGGCTTTTGTAGCAATTTTATAGTTTGTATTTAATAAAGTTATAGGTCTCCAGTTTGCGAGATAATCTAAATCTTTTCCTTGTTAAGGTAGAAGTGTAATAATGCTTTGTTTTTGCAACTCAGTAAGTTCGCCTTTACCAAACAAATAATTAATTGAATTTATATAATAGATAATTGATAAGCCTTGAAAAAATCCAATAATAAGAAATTGTCAACTCATGTATAGACTTGGTATGAAATAGATATGTTACATAATATCAAAGAAAAGTTGCTTAAGGGGAATGAAACAAGTACGTTCATTTTCAAGTGAGTTGTAGTTGTACCCTGATCACAGTTGTTTCCTTGCCAGCCCGATGAGCATCTGTACAAGTATCCGTTCTGAAGATTAGTGCACGTGGCGCCGTTTTTACAAGGTGCAGGTGCGCATTCGTTGATATCTAAACGATCAACACAACAAATATCAATGTGGCAAATAATGAGCGTGGTTGCATTATTGGTTCAGAACGAATTGTATTGACACAGATAAAACATAAAAAGTAATTTATAGTCCCATACTATTTCATTACCCAACAGCCTTGGAATTGAATAACTTAAATTGTGTCAATTGTGTGTTTGGCGGGGCAGTTTCAGGATGTTATAGTGCGTATCGGTAGTGTGCACGGTCTGATGAGTGTTATAATGTCAGTGGAAACTATTATGGCTAATAGTGGGATGGAACACAGGTGGTTAGCTTGTGGCTATGCTATTAATTGACCACTCGCCAGCTGTCAATCAAACTCACGGAACAATCAATCAGATTTATATTATTGCGGCCACATGGTCTGACAAACAATGAGTGTCGGAGTAATTGAATAAGCGTTTTATGTCAACAAAACGTGTGGGCGGAGCGATCGCTTATTTGGCGACTGGTCAATTAGTAAAACATCATTTTGAATGAAAAATAATCAANATTGAATTTCATAAAGTAATTGTTATTAATGTCGTAGAGGTATTTAATGTTTTCAAAATTAGACATAGTTTTATTTCTGAAGTCAAAAAGTTGATATATGTATTTTATCCCTCTGTCATACAAATCGCGATAAAATAATATTTTTTCCGTTGGCGGTTATTGACTTGTTGTTCCATATTATTTCCTTTTTGATGCGTTTTTGTGAATGCTGTGACTTGTATATTGCATTTGCTGCAGACCACGGTGTAATGACGTCGTGAAAAAAGTGTTACCTCCGCTTATTTCTGTTTTAGTTTTTTCGCTGAGTTCGCTTTCAAAAATTATTTCGTTTCCATATTTATGTAATCTCAAGTCCCATAAAAGTTTCGATTTACCACAGTTTTCTGAGTCTAAATATCTTTTTATCGAGCTACTTTTTATTGAAGTTAAGAATTTATTAATGTTTGTAAGGTTTAAACCACCACTTTCATACTTTTTATATAAAGTTTTCCTTTTACATTTTCCCGGCTTGTTGTCCCATATAAAGTTAAATATACTGTTTGTTATATTATTGAGTATTAATCTAGAAGGGTTCGGTAAAACTGAAATTGGGTAGATTAATTTTGGTAACGCAAACGTTTTAATGACAGTAATTTTTCTCATTAAAGTAAGTTCCCTGTGTTGCCATTGTTTTAAACATGTGTTAAACTAATTCAGCTTTGGGATTAAAATATTTTGTACATTCAAATCAGTTTGGTTACAAAAAGTGATTCCTTAAGTTTTTGCTTCTTGAGATGTCCAAATAAAAGGTCTTTCATCGCAGAATTTGATGTTGGTTTTGTTCAAGGATCCAATTCGTAATATCGTTGATTTCGCGGTATTAAGGTTTAGGCCTGATATCTTTTTAAATTCAGCCAGGGTTTCCACTAATGCTTTAAATGATTGCTCGCATCCATTCATGAAAAAGTTGCGTCATCGGCGAAGAAGGTTTGTTTTATTTCTTTTTCCAATACATTTATGCCTTTAATTTTGCTATTTTTCTCAATATAGTTTGACAATAGTTGCAAGCATATAATAAATAATGTGGATGATAATGGGCAGCCTTTTTTCATTCCAAAACTTTCTGAAAAATGCCCATTGTTTATGATTAGACTTTTTATGTTAGTGTAAAATACTTCGACCCACTTTATGAGGTTTGACCCAAAATTCAATTTCTTAAGACATTGTATTATAAATTTATGGTTTAGGCTGTCAAAAGCTTTTAAAAATCTGCAAAAAATAACAGTCCCGGTTTTTGTGTTGCATTTAAGTGTTCTATTACATCAAATATCAAACGGACATTTCCTCCGATGTATCGATTTTTCATAAATCCGGTTTGGTCAAAGGATATAATTTCGGGTTAGCGTTTTTTAATTCGGTTCGCGAATGCTTTTGTAGCAATTTTATAGTCTGTATTTAATAAACTTATAGGTCTCCAGTTTGCGAGATAATCTTAATCTTTTCCTTGTTTAGGTAGAAGTGTAATAATGCTTTGTTTTTGCAACTCAGTAAGTTCGCCTTTACCAAACGAATAATTAATTGAATTTATATAATAGATAATTAATAAGCCTTAAAAAAATCCAATAATAAGAAATTGTCAACTGATGTATAGACTTGGTATGAAATAGATATGTTACATAATATCAAAGAAAAGTTGCTTAAGGGGAATGAAACAAGAACGTTCATTTTTAAGTGAGTTGTAGTCGTACCCTGATCACAGTTGTTGCCTTGCCAGCCCGATGAGCATCTGCACAAGTATCCGTTCTGAAGATTAGTGCACGTGGCGCCGTTTTTACAAGGTGCAGGTGCGCATTCGTTGATATCTAAACGATCAACACAACAAACATTAATGTGGCAAATAATAAGCGTGGTTTCATTATTGGTTCAGAACGAATTGTATTGACACAGATGAAACGATGTGTAAACCTTCGCCTTGTAAACGTTAAATTGAACCAGCAACAACACACCGCAGAATGCGACATACGCCCGGACTTAGGGTGTATAGTAAATGTTTAATGGAGTTTTGGTTTGACACATATACACAATCAAGAATCTGAATGATGCCGGTTTAGTATCATTGACGGTCCTGAGAAATCAAAGATTGCGTACAAAAGGCCGACAGTTCAGAATGTTCACCTATGTGGTAATGTTAGGATGCTTTTTGGTTTGGAAGGGAATTGATCGAACTAAACATCAATATTATACCTAAAATGACTACCAATTTGGTCGCATATGCAAATGACTGCAGTAAAAATTCCATCGCAAGCCATATGTTCTGAATTTCATGCTATACAAACTGGAATAATTGTCTTTATGAATGGCATTTTGTAAGGTACATTAACGACTTTCAACAAAAATCCCGTTAATGTATTATTTTACCTATACATGAAGAGATTAATTACAACGCAAATAAGAAGCAATATTTGACACATGTTCTGCATAATATATTTTACACTAGGTGCTAACATCATGTGCATATATTCATTAAGCTCAACTGATTTACATTTTAATTTAATTTACATCAGGTAAGCATGGACTAACAGATACACAATTACATTCATTATATTCAGTAATAAATTTCCGTATATAGTACAAAATAGTTAACAACTCCATTATTGCTTCTGACAAAAATGTGAAAGAAAATAATATGAATGACTGTTTATTCATCGCAATCGACAAACAATATCATAAAGTAATTTATAGTCCCATACTATTTCATTACCCAACAGCCTTGGAATTGTATAACTTAAATTGTGTCAATTGTGTGTTTGGCGGGGCAGTTTCAGGAATGTTATAGTGCGTATCGGTAGTGTGCACGGTCTGATGAGTGTTGTGATGTCAGTGGAAACTATTATGGCTAATAGTGGGATGGAACACAAGTGGTTAGCTTGTG
>VMBQ01006164.1:39419-57819 GCA_007657795.1 Dreissena rostriformis | reverse complement strand
TAACAATGCAGGTGTAATATGTCTAGTATCAAGAATAAATAATCATGTACAGCTAAACTGACACATTATAACATTCAACACAATATTTTTTTTATGTTTACACTTAATTTACTCAACCACACGAGGAATTTATGGTATTTAACATGAGTAGGTGCCTGGATAGTTAGTAAAGAGCTATAAAAATAAATATAATCGGGGAAAGTGAACATATAACGGTGAGACGGTACACAAAATACAGTAAACCCATATACTGTTAAGTGTATTTATAAATAGATAGGAAGGATGTATTTTAAGTAAAACAAAACGATTCTGAAAACTTACAAACTATAAGAAACAAAGTGATAAGGGTTCCTAGATATAATTGCAGACATGTCTATTTGCTATATAGTTTCCAATGTTTCATCGGAAAAGGTTAGTATCTCGTATACACAGTATATTAAACACGTGTGTTCTCTATTTTATAAAATGACAAATTATCGCATCTCAAAAAAGAATGTAAACAATCTGGAAACAATAGTTGTCACAAATCAATATATGCAAATTATAGTTTGTGTAAGTAGTATTTACTAAATTAAAGACATTGTTCGGACGCTTTGTGTACAGATACACTATGCTTCTTTAATAGTCTTGCCGTTATTGTTAGGCATCATTTTACCAAGGTATATATGTATATATTTTTTCTCGTTTTTAGATTAATATTATTTATTAATTATTATTACTATATTTGTGTTCTCATACCTAAGTTTATTACTAAAAGTTGTGTTTTTTATACATTAGTTTGTAACAATAAGTTATGTATAAATAAACACAGAGAAACTTGAGGCACATTTTGATGACATGCAGAATTGTACACCATCGCTGTTTATTTCTGTGTAGAAGGCAGAGGGTTCTTTTCGCTTGAAGACAACTTCCTTGCGTACGTGGTGTTGTCTTTCTTTGGCCACGGCTTGCTAAGCCAAGTCTGGTATTTATTATACTTTATTTGTTCAGCTCGTTCACTGCCTTTGTATTTGGCGAACAACTTCCATTCGTAAGGCCATGCTTGGTCTATAAGCGTATGCTCTTTAAGGCGCAGCGACGCAAGAACCTCGGCATTTGTTTTGGTTGGATCTTCATTGATGAATATTCCTGTGCCCTATAGTGCCCTTTAATAATTTCGCTTTTTTCACGATGTCTATTTTTGTCTGCTTATTGTGGGACATTGTGCTCCCTCAGTTTTTGAACATGATGTTGCCGGATAGAGTGGTTCGTTAAGCGTTTGTCACCAATTCATCCAGCATCCTTTGCCATTGTTTTCAACATTTTCCCCATTTTGTTCATCCCAACCCTTTGTCTGATAAACCAAGTCACCTCTACCTCACCACTTTTCCCGGAACCATCTTTTCCGAAAACTGTGTTCGGTGCCAAATAGAAAGGGTCTTCGGGTCCCGAAAAAGCAATGTGCCGCTTCTGCGTATACAGTTTATACTTTGCAACAGGGTTGATCGAATCATTTTACCCAGTTGAAAACATCGAAGGTGTCACTTTTCGCACATCTTCCACATTTTCACCTGTTCTGGTTTTTGTCTGACGCTCGTTATAGTCTAAATACTCCGTTTCATCTACAGCAGCTTTCAATAAAATGTCAACCCACATGTATAATGTGCAGTTGATTGTTTTTATTGGAACATATCATGTTATAATGCTCATAATAACATTTATATCAATTTTCATGTTGTTGTTTTTTTAATCATTTTTGAAAAAAAAACGACCCTAAAATCTCAAAATAGGTGGTTTAGTGTCAATAGTGTGATGCGATCAATGTTGAAAATGCTGGATCAGAAAAGTTTGTTATTTTTAATCGATGATTGTTGATTCTCTTTGACACCGGTTGCATGGTTTGTTCAACGTACTGTTTTTTACACTGTTTACATGTAATGGGGTATATTACATCTTTAGATTCGCAGTTCATATTTTTTTGTGAATTAAACTGCTCGCCTGTTACTGTACTTTTAAATTTTCTCAAACGTGTATGGGTTTACAATTGGAGCAACGTGTTCTTCCGCAGGCACTTGACACACGTGAACTGTTCAAACTGTTGGTAAATTAAGCACGTGTAATGTAGTCTCCTATATAATTAGGCCTTTTAAACGCCAGTTTGGGTTAATAAGTTGTTTACACACTTCTCACTTTTTTTCTGGGACAGGTTAAGTATGTATCAATACTTATTTATGGCGGCTCCTATGTTTGGCAATGACGAATTATATCCATCTGTAATGGGATTACTTTTGTTTTTGCTTTATTGCAGGACTGTAATGCGTTTTCTTGAGATAGAAAAGAAACTTTTTCAAACGCACAATCGATACCTTTTTTCGGATAATCTCGCGCTTTGAAATGATGCTCGAGGTCTTGAAGTAACGATTTGAAAATGTTGTCATCCAATATAATACGTCTTTATCGCTTCGCCTGACTGTATAGTATTGATGTTCCTTTTTCTCCTCCATTAATATTCTTCATCCGTGTAGTTGTTAAGAATTTCATCTTCTGGCACGATGTCTTTTATCGCATACAAGCACAATTATTCACACTTGCCGAAGACTTTTAGTTTAACGGAAGAATTACAAGTGTAATCCGGTGCATTATTCACCATCTGAGCAAGTCGATCATGTGATTCGTGAGCATCAATACTGAAAATGTATACATTTTACTGAAAAATGGACAGCATGCTTTGCCTTTGATGATTCTTAATCATAAAATCTTACAAGAAATCTGTGTTGTAAAGCCATGTTTTGGAGATGAAATAATGTAAAATAATAATGTCTCTGACCTCGGCTTCAAAATATTTCAAAACGCTGAATAGCGTTGTTTCGAAGTCAATTGGAGTCATGAATGTAGAAACGATTTTGACATATCCATTTTTTTGACATGTCCTAAATGTCTCGAAACAATTCTTTGATAGTTGTGATTATGACTATTAATGTCGTAGTGGAACTTCGCTTATATACTAACAACACGTCTGTTTGGTTCGATCCTTTAATAACGTCTGATAAAAGTAAACAACAAAAATGATGATGACGTCAACGTAAAACATACATAATTGCGGCAAATGGCGTTGACGTCACAAATACTTAACATTCTGGGGGCCGCGAAAAGAATTCAACCAACATTAAATAATGTCACTAAAACACATAGTATGTCTATTCCTCGATGTATATTTAATGTTCCTTGTCATTTGTAACTTCCAACGGATACAGCTTCACAATAGGCCTTGTCGTGAGTCCCCGGGTGGTTCTGACATGTGCAGCTCGTGTTAGACCGTCTCTTTCGGTGATGAGCTCCTTTACGACTCCTAGTTTCCACTGGCTGCGGGAACATTCGTTGTTTATCTGCACAACATCTCACAAAGCAATACTCAGGAGGTGTTGACTCTAGGCAGTCATTAAGGCTCGGTTTGCCGGGGGACTGTTTACAGCTACAATCGTAAACAATACGAATGGGCGTTGTAAAAGACTCTTTCATGACTGGGTGGTGAGGAATGTAATGTACGATCGAAGAAGATGATGCGCTTTCGTCTATTCGCTCAAAAAATCCTCTTTCTTCTTGTTCGGCAATTATGTCGCTATATTTCTGAAGCATTTCCGGTTTTCGGCTTAACCTTCGAATCGTACTCTCCGTTCTTCCTTTAGCTACGTAGTAGTTGGATGGTAATGGCTCATGATCATTTTTCCACGGTAGAGACGCCGTGTTTTGGTTATCGGAGTATTCGATGGACGTCTGCTGATATGTAATCAAGCGGTCTTGTTTCTCTGGCTCATCTGTTGGTGGAATGATCCCCAGGCTTTCTAAGGACCAACATCGTTCTATTGAACTAGCTTCGTTTGCATGCGAAGTAATAACGTTGAGAACGTGATTCGAACTTTTTTCGTCTGCTTCGACTGGTCCAGATAACAAGTATCCTTTTTTCGATTTCAATGCCGTAGGACCATTTCCGCGAATTACCTCGTCTTCGATAATGTCTCAGTAGTGGTCAGCGCCTATCAGCAATGAAATGTTGAAATTCTCACGTGCAGTTACTGGATGGGCAAGTTTCAACTTGCTGAGATAGGACGCGTTCTGATCGAGGTAGCTATGGTTGGAACAATCAGCACATTGATCGGTATACGCTCCTTCCGGTCAGAGATCAGATTGATGGTAGCTTTCTCTAAGTGCAGAATCCGTTCTTTCTTGTCGCCGAATGCTTCCAGTTGAATGGTCTCTGTTCCATTTCGCTTCACTTCAAGTTCACGCGCAAGCGCGTCAGTGATGAACGAATCATGTGCTCCTTCATCGAACAGTATGCATGCGTCGGTGTGTATCTGACGAGAGAACACATAACTAATGGCTGTCTTCAAAAGAACGCCCTGTTTATGTCTCTGTGATGATAGATGAAGAACAGTTGTTTCCGGTCTCCACTCTACTCGGTGAAATTCCGGTCTGGTTGGCAACACTTCCGGTTCTTGCCTGTGTTTCTGGGTATGCAGATTATTGCATATACTCGTATGGTGTTTTTTCTTACAAACTTGACAACGTTTTCGAGATGTGCACTTTGAAACTTGATGTTGTCCGAGACAGTTAAAACAGAGTCGCTTCTGTTTCACTTGTTCATATCTTGATTTCATATCAAGAACACCCACACAGTCCTTATGTTTATGATTTCCACAGCAATAAAACACATTTACATCATTAGAAATCGAAGTTTGACTTACTTTTTTTATGTCTTTGGCGTTGATCAGTCGGTTTTGACCCGACGTAGAATGATGCTGTGCTTACAAACTCCGTCATTTCCGGTATATTACACACACTTCCGGCCTCAATGAAATTGAGTTCTCGATTCAATGCGTGTCGTAGATCTCCCAATTGCCAGTTTAAATCTCCATGTTCTCTAGCAAGACTCTTTCTTGCTTCCGAAGGCATCTTATCTATCTTATGCTCCGGGTAAACATTTGTTGCCAACATGGTTATTTTAATGGCAACATTTTCATCAAGAACATCTTCATTGTCAACATCAGCAAGAAAGTCCTCTTCAAGGATATCGCCTTGTTCGATTACGAAATTGTGCAATACTACACAAGCAGTTATATAAGTAACTGTTGTTATAAAATCATTTCTTGGTCCATAATGCAGAATTGAAAATCTTCTTTTGATTATTCCAAAAGTCTGCTCAACGAGCACTCGTGTTTTGCACAGCGCCAGGTTGTATATCTCTTCACTTGGGGATTCAGGAGTCCTGAAAGGGGTCGTCAGGTCTGGGATGCATGGATAACCAGAGTCCCCCAAAATGAAGCCATTATAAGCACTTGTTCAGAAACAAAACTTTCTATTCTTCTATGCAAGTTTTAATGTATGTACAGTAATTGCATTTCACGTAAGCAATTATCATTAAACTACATATTTGACAGATTTTCTGGATATGTTTTATTAATAATGAATTTCAGAATATCAAGTTGTCACATCAATTATACTACTATAAATGTAACATGCCCCGATAGACCATGGTCAGCATATCCATTCATTACATTAGCACATACGTATATGTGATAGAATATTTTCATCGATTTAGTAAGGATATGTAAATGAAATTTTGCCTGAATGCCCGAATCATTCCTTCAGCACAACGTCTCTATGCAACAACGAACAACATTCGTAAAATCCCCCACCCGCTTTGCAGGGGGGGGGTTGATGTTAGAAAATAGAAAAACAAATAAATATTCAGATGCAGAGGAGACAATGCTCTTAACCAATGATAAGTGAAATGATAAAAGAAAAATGGGTATATGAATATATTTATAAGTTAATCATTACACTGTGGAATCCCCTAGAGGGACACACATAATAAATTACGTACTTATATTCTCATTTTGTTAGATACTGCTAAGCTTACAGGTATTGCAATAACCACAATGTCGTAATTATCAATATGTCATTTTCAATTAAGAATGAAGATATATAATATTACAGTAACTGTGAATTAACGACATGAAAGAAACATCTACTTTGGACTAAACTCTGGTGACATCGCCCTTCAATTAACGTATGCTTCACCTTCCTGAAAGCTTGCCTTTGGCCTAATGCAGAATGTACACAAACTCAAATAGATACAGTGATAAAAATTACTGAATTTAAAATAGTGTGTAAATCATTTGATTAAACAACATCACATGACATAATTGATGGTCCTTACTGCGTATGATGTTTATACAATAACGACCACAATGCCCCCACAAAAATGAAGTGAAAGTGAATGATTTCCCTTGATTTTTTTTTTCTCAGTCAAGGTCATTTAGAAATAACAATAATCACTCACCAGCAATGGACTGAAATTTGGATTTCAGAGTTGGGCATTCTTCCCTGTCAGAAAACTGTATGTAACGGCGAGCTATTGCTCGTCCAACTCGCCGCCAGCATCTTGAGACTGATGACTGACTGACCCGCACAGTGTCTCCTGCGACAAGCTATAAGGATCCAGTCGTCATGGCACGTAGGAATATGCATAATATGCAATCCCACGGACAAGTTGAAGGTGCAGTTTGTAGAACTACATTCCGACGGAACAAACATGCCCAGTTTCATTGATTTGTTCTCCAAATCTACACTTTGCAGCTGTCTTTAATTTTGCGTTTTATTTACTGACTGCTGGAGCTCATTGTTAGTCTGCGCAGATCGCGGTGGAAGGACTGCCAGTGTTTGCGATTCATGATTCTCCCCAAGTGCAACACTTGTGAGATTTTTTAACATTTTTTGTTTCATTGTGGTAGTTACACCACGGCTGTAGGAGCGAACAGACGCTTCATTTCTATGTCCAGTCATGAACATTATACTCCGTGTTTCACAGTCTGCATCATCAAGGCACTGAGTAGAAGTGGCTCGTAATGAGTGTGCAGTGTATCTGAAGATCATTTTTTTTTTTGTTAAATGAATTTTTGTAGTACCTGAAAGAGACTACCAACTGTTTCAATATAATAAACTTTCATCAAAAACTAGAGTAAATCATAAATACAAATAAGGCATGATTATTTCTTCATAAAATCTGATAAACTCCACACAAAAAAAACATAACATTTTTTTTTGGCTCATTTGTAATTACGGTAATTTATTTTGCAAATGTATGTTTTTAAGTCAAAAGAATTTGTAAGTGACTGAAAGAGACTATCGACTGTTTCAATATAATAAAATATCATTAAAAATTGGAACTATCCATTTACGCAAATAAGCCATGATTATTTCTTAATAAAATCTGATAAACCAATAAACTTGAAATGATTTTTTATTTCTGACATGTTTGGCTCTTTTTAAATTAATTTATTTATGTTGCAAATATATGTTACATATATAAAAGTTTTATTAGAATACCTCTTTTCAAGCCCTGCATTTTTGCAAATATTTCCCATGAAACTGCTGAATTGCCTCGCGCTGACTGGTCTGGTAGTGTACAGTGTCTGCACCAGGTCTGGTGATTCAATTACCAGCGTGTTGATATGACAAAATAACTTGTCGGCTTTAGGGTGGCATTTTCACAAATATTGTTTTCGCAATTGTACTGGGCAGTCACTTTTATTTCCTACATTTAAGGCGTACATTATTTTCTCATTGGAAATGCCCTCCTGATTTTATTTCTCATTTACTTCATGACTCAACAGAAAGTATTCATTTCCAGTTACATCGTCTTTCAGCTTCAGGCTGCTCTTGTTGAGCTGAAGATGAAACTCCAGCCCCCTGGTGACCTACTGAATGCTGAGCATATACCACACTCTGTATCGCAGACACACTGGTTGCTTTTCAATTTATTACTGATCTTCCTCAGTTGATGTGTAGGCATTATTGGCTTGTGTCGTGAATGAAGATTGAGCCCAGACTTCAGATTTGTTTTAACTTTTAAATCAGGCATGTCATTTGCCTCTTGAAATTCAGAGTCTTTAACAATGTCCAATCTTCGATTATTTGCGCGAAAGAAGCGGTTGATTGCAGCCCTCGCATTTTTCATTGTATTCCTGTGGTATTCCCCAGCCACCTTCTCACCATCAAACTTTTTTTTACGGCTTTTAGTTTGTTAAGGTTGTGCCTCAGCATATTCTTTTCAGATACGTATTTAGCTCATCTTTTTGAACAGTAAGCAACTCAACAGTCTTCTGTAGACGTTCAGCACACCATTCTAAAATAAACACAATACTTATTCAGAATGCATCCAATCAGAAAGCAGCGTTAACGTGAAAGTGAATGAAGTTGTAATTATAATTATATATAATACTGTTTTTTGGTTATAGAAATTAGCGGTAATTGTCATGTTTTCCGAGATTTTATAAACAAATTCATGAATATTGTTAGTAGGCAAGCCTTTGTCGCGCTTATTCATGAATATAGTTCAATAAATTAACATATAAAATGGCAATTAGTGTAATATTTTTTATCACATGCTTTTAAATGAATACAGTTAAGAACGTACATTTACTAAATTGCGGTTATTCCTTTTTATATTAACACAATGAAATGTATTTCTTTAAAAAAAGTAGCTTTCAACTATGTAAACTCTTTATTTAGTACAAAATACTCTTTAAATGTGTGCTTTTGTTTTCGTTTACAGCATTTTTATAAAGAATTCACTTGTTAAACTGCTGGCGCGAATGGGCGTACATCGAATAAGATTTCCAAGGGTACTTGGCGACACGAAGGCAAAGTTTTATTCGTGGCAGGTATACTATGATAGCTATCATTATTTTCATACTTTTAATTTTTTACATAAAACATTGGTAATATTTAACCTTCATTTTGCTTGTTATTAGCCATTTCCGGATTTTTTTTTATTTTTCTGTATCGGATGCAAGTCAACTGTCAACACGGAGTAACACATCGGAACAAAAGCACATCGAGCTGTTTTACGGAAAAAGTTACAGAAATTCTGTAATTGACATTGTTTTAATGTGAACGTTACTCTGCTTTATGATGTATCCACATGTTGAAACCATAACACTGTGATGCCAGTTGATGTACGGTACAAAAGGTTGTTCAGCCTTTAGAAACCAAAGTGCACTTCATTCATAAAGCTATGTACAGTACAGTATGTTTTCTAGTTCTCACTGTCTTTTGATTTATTAATAACAATATAACTGTTATATTCTTTCATCACAATTTTGAGCTGGCGTTGTTGACATTTCTTTTTTTTTACTGCAGAACATGCCAGAAAGAAGAATAAACGATGAAAACACAACATTGAAATATATCAGTTTTGGTCTTTATTGTTAAAACAGACAATTATCAATTTTATGTCACACACATTTCCTTTTCAACAACCGAAAAGCGTATATTAAATTGTTTTCATTTTTTTTGTTGAACGTACTCTGTTAATTTACTAGGTTTTCGAAACGTTATTGGTGTCCTAGAGTGCACCCATGTGAAAGTTTTGGCACCAAGAGAATATGAAGCCGACTACGTAATTCGCAAAAGCTACTATTCACTCAATATACAGGTAAATTGTGTGAAATGTGTTTTTTGTTTTGAAACATCAAACCCTCACTTAGTATTGCAATCTTTTAGAGTCTATGCATTCCAACATATTGGAAAACTAATAAATTGGCAATAAAAATAACTATGTGCTTAATAAACGCATTGTATTTTTCACTTAATTTACAAATTGGGGGTACTTCTGCAGTGCCATGTTATTATTGATTTTGTAAAGTTTGTAGATGGCTCAGTTTGAATTGCGTACCATTTGTGAACACATACTTTAACTTAAAGGGACTGTCCACTAGATTTTGGCATGTATTGAAGCATGTCATTAAATGCTCTATATTGATAAATTCAAACATTTGACCTAAAAATCTGCAGTTAAAAAACAAGAATACAATTTAAAAAGGGAAAAAAAAGTAAACCTCATCAAGGCTCGAACCAGTGACCATCGGGGTCCTGGAGTAAAAACCAATTAGACCGCTCGGCCATCCTGACAAGTATGTACGATAGCCGTATTTTATACCATATATAAGCAATCCTCGTAGTTTTACAAAATATAGCGACAATAACAGAACTTTCCAAATTATTCAATCGTTTCGCGTCGAACGACGCTTTATGATTTTGAGGTTTTCAAATCGTCAAAAGATGCATATAATGGATATTTAAGAGCATTGTAAATGGTCAGTATTACTATTTCCTCAAAAATATCATAACAAACGCGAAAATTTGCGAATATGAAACAACTTTTTTTAATTTTGTCAATTTACCAATCTGTTGGACGGCCCCTTTAAAATCTGTATGATTCTACAATTGCTGCTTTCAGATGGTGTTCGATTATGGCTATCGTTTTCTGAACGTGGTGGCGAAGTGGCCATGAAGTGTGCATGATGCCAGGATATTTAGAAATTCCTTACTTTGTCAGCATTTAGAAAACGGTTAAATACTGTTTATTTTGCATATAATGTTGTAATCCAATACAGTTATTACCATATAAAGTTTAAGTTAATCCATATTGAAAAAAATATATAAGATTAAATATTATTTGACCTTGACAGAGTTTCTTAATAATCACTGTCAATTCATTCAGCCGTTCTTTAATTCAACTTTGTAGTTTTCATATTTTAAGGGGCATATACTAAGAAGCTGCTTTTGTTTACCAAATAGAGAACAAAAAAGGGTCTTGAGAATGTTGCTTATATCCACTTGCGAATACTTAATTTATAATGCTTAATAGTTTTTTGTGTATTATTTGCAGTTTGTTTGATGTAATTCAACATTGATACATTTCCATATCTCCTGCGGGAACTCTTGATGGATGTATCTTTGGTGACAGCGGGTACCCCAGTAGACGTTATCTCATGACCCCTTACTTGCAAGCAAGGAACAGGGCACAGGAAAGGTAAACCACAAATTCAATCACTTGTTTATGAGAAATTACCTTAGACACATTTCTTGAATACTCATTTGGGAGGGCGAATAGCGAGATACTCATGTGCATTTAATTAATTAATATTTTACTACTTCTACGATTTTCCGAATGTTGTCTCGGGGACAACTTCATGTCATTACTAAAATAAATGTTTTGCAGAAATTTTTTAACAACTATGATTGTGTATTAAGAAATCATTTAATACGTGATTTTAATGTTGAATTCATTTCTGAAAATAAAATAATGTACAAGCCGATGATATGCCCTTTAAAATGTATTTGACAACTTGAAAAATCATATCATGCAAGCACTATAATAACATGTTATTTCAGATTCAACTGATCATTCCTGAGGACCAGGGTTATTATGGAGAAAGCATTTGGAGTATTGAAACGTCTCTTTGCTTGCTTGGCGTATGGCCTGCGATGCCACCCTGGAAGATAATGTAGCATTATCATTGCGTCTATATTCTTACACATTTATGGACTTGACTGTGGTGACATCTTGGAACCCAATCAGGATATGGATGTAAATCAACCCCCCAACATTGCTCATCAAGAAAAAAATTATGGAATTCAATACAGGGTATATTTGCTGAACGGTATTTTTCTTGAAAGTCCACATCAAAGATGTTTGAAGTTTTCCTTGCATGTATATACATATACAGACAAGAAATGTTTGTGAAACATGTATGCCCCCTTATGCTATAATATCAACACAGCTGTATGAAAAGTTGATAAGTTGTGCGTACATAGATAATTACAATTAGAAGTGTAAAGTTAAAAAGTTGTGTGTTTATCAAGTATTGAAATTAGTGTAAAGTTGATAAGTGTTGTGTACATATCAAATTATTTAAGAACTAGATTATATTATAGAGAGGAATCGTGACACACATGTATCAGTTACCGCTGAAGACACATACTCCTTCATAGAACGTAAAACGAATCAATATACCAAAAAGAAGACGAACAGTGACGTAAAACGTTTTAAGTACTGGCTAGGCTGTGAAGACCTTGACCTTCTAAGCAATCAGGACCACATATACAAAACAAGTTTATCAAATATCCTTGACAGTTGTCAAAATTAAAAACAAAATACGAGCGAATATAGAATCTGTCTACTCTACTCATTACCATCAATGACCCTAACCCGTATGTAATACTTACCCTAACCCTAAGTAATATTAACATTTTCCCTAACCCTAAGTAGAACAAAAACCCTAACCTTTAAAAAGGTTGTCAAAAGGCAAAATTATCAAGACTCAGACCATCAGTTTTCAAATAACTTAAATTAGCATTTCAATTTACTCTCCCGAAAATTGTAATTTACTAAATAATATCAATATTAATAAGAAGGGAACACGTTACTCACCCGACACAATAATTCATCTGCCCGACTCAGAACTTACCAGCCGTGGCCTGTAAAAACAGCCTTCAATTTCGATCGAATGGCTTGACCATGGTCGGAACCAGGGACCTTTCTTGATTTCTAAGTGATCATTCAATGAACTGTCTATTTAATTAAAATTTTAAACAAATACTTATTGACAATTTAATTAAAGAATGAATTTACTTACCGAAGAAACATGCAATTGGCTATTGTTTTGACAATATTAATGAAAGTCATTCAAAAATGACACAAGTTCAACTCTGTCAATGAAGGCACAGTATCCTTATTAAATGTAGATATTGAGCAAAAAGTGCACTAACTGAAGTAAAACATTGCCTGGTTTTGACTACAGGACAAGGGGTTACCTCTTTTAACTTTTAAGCTCGTAAACCATCAACTGATTTCACAAATAACCTATTTTTAAGCTCTTTTCACAAAACACGTATCAATTTGTGCAGCCTTACAAGTTCGTGTACTGTTTTTATGACTTAAACTACTAAGCAACATTCGAACGCACGCGCCCGAAAACTGTTCAACTTTATAACGCAACTATTTCCGCAGCCGAAAAGACGTTAATCATAAGGAAAAAACAGATAATAACACAATGAATTCGATATGAACTTGGAATAATTACATTTATTGTCCGTTTTTCTAACCTCGTTCCCATAGAAATTGCCTTAAAAATGTTAAAAATCTTCAAAATTCTTTCACCAGACGGCCGCCGTCATGTTTGTCAATGTTTTGTTCGAAAAATGTTGTGAGGGTTTTTTTCTTGGAGGCCTGTCTCGAATTTCTAGTGTGCTACCTGTTATGAATACTTTGCATTAAAATTCGATTAAAAATCAATTAACGTCGTTAAAAAAAAATCACACATATCATGTTTACTATTTCCAAAATCCAGCTTTGTCCAAAGTCTAGCAAGCATTACGCGAAGTACCGTAATTACACACCCGAGCATCTAAACAATGCATTAGATAGTGTAAAGACTGAAAATCTATCTGTGAGAAAGGCAGCTTTGATTTTTGGAGTCCCAATTCAGATTCTGCGAGATCGAGTAAAAGGGCGTGTTGATCCCACGAACTTAAAAAACAAAGCAACATTGCTTTCGTTCAAAGAGGAGCAATATCTTGTTGAACATATAGATGTAATGGAACAGCTTGGCTATGGCATAACCAACCTTAACTTGAGGAGCTTGGTGCAGCATTAGCCCAGACATTAGGAATAACATCCAACTCAAAACCGTAAAGTAACTGCTGGTTGACGAGGTTCCTACAGCGATGGAAAGAGCGTGTAAGCTCGGTAAACCCGAGTGCGCTTGAAACCAACAGTGAAAAATCTGCATCACCTGTTGTGGTCGATCGATACTTCGAAAATCTGAAAAAAGGTTATTGAAGAAAACGGATTGTCTTATAAGCCTCAATTCGTTTAAAATCTCGACGAAACCGGACTTCAGCCAGAGCACCGCCCTCCAAACATAGTTGCTCCCATACATGAGAAACAACAATCTGTGACATCCCCCCGCTCGACCAACACAACTGTGATAGGTTGCGCAAACGCGGCCGAAAATCATCTGCCCCCGTAGTTCTTTTATAAAGGAAAACGGATGAACGAAGACCTTTACAAAGGCAGCTCATCAGGGACCAAGATTGTAAATCTCTAAATTGTACACGTAGCTGATTAATACAATATCTATACGCATATGAAATCTGAGTATAACTCGTAATATAAAGTTAATTAAATAAATAGTATGAAATACGTGTTGGTTTCTTTGTAATTTGACATGAGAAATAAAGATGTTACTGTCAAAAATAAGGAACAAGATGTTGATAATAACTGGAAGGATGAAAACAATACGGAAAACTCTGCATTTATAGTGAACATTGACATTGTAGGTATTAAACCTGTTGACAACTGGAAAACAAGTGTCACTGAACTTAATCTATCTGTTTTTCCAACTTTGTATGGTATTGATTTTAATGACTTCGACTATCATGAGTTCTTTGAAATTGTACTTCCCTAGTTAACAAAGAAGTAAAAGAACAAATTCTTTCAAGCTCAAAACAAGTTCAGAACATTCTTATTGACAAAACAAGAGAAAAGGAAAATACATGGCAAAGGCCCAGATATGTTGTATGAATATGTGGCAAATTATGTGCTTCGAGTTAGAAAATGTGATGGTTATGAATATGAACCAAGAACAACCAGGAACATGATTTCCGGAAACTTTAACGCAACACATATCATGAACAAAGTGTGCAAGAAAACAACACAAATCACTCTCAGATTGCAAAGGATGCTTTAAAGGCAAAACAAAATACTCTAAAAACAATGGGAAAACTGTATAAATTTATTAAATTCCCCTGAATACTGCGTGCCAAAAAGGGTGGTTTCACTCGTATGTATACTCAAATTTCTTGAGTATCACTAAACAATTCACCCATTGTATGAATTATTATTTTATTTAACATTACTATTCAACATCTGCTCATTATAAATATCACTTTTAAATTAATAATAATATTGTTCTCCGTCCGGACTGTAGCTAAGAGGCAAAAAAATCAGAACACCAAAAGAAAGCAGGAGGATGGGAGGAAGTAAAGTGTCTTATTGCTGTTCACGAAAAGGTTTGCAGGTTTTTATGAAATGAAAATGTGCTTAGCTTTCAATTTTGTTCAAGCATACTGAAGCAAAAATAAGTATTAATTTGTGTTAATTCAAACAATAAACTGCACAATTATTTAAAGAGACAAACCAGATACTCCAGTTATTCACAAGACACATGATGAATGTATAATATAGACAATACGCCAACTCATTATTGTGCTTATCTGATAAAAGTGATGCTATGTTCTGTAAGACAAATATTGAGTAATAAATGTTTAGTTTTCTATTTAATCATTTATTTACATACTCATTAATCATTTATTGTAATGATATGTTTGAAACATGTGTGTTTTACCAGACCATTGATTATTTAATCTTTTGTAATAATCATTTTCGTCATTTATTGTGTAACAGGTACTCTACTGTGTCCCAAAGGTTCTCTAGAAGGAAATGGCACGATCCTATATGTACACATTTTTGTTTTGTTTTCTGTGTATTTTTATCGCTGCAGTAAACAACCATTAAACCATCCGTATGTTGCAATTTAACAATTACTAGTAAGTTGTATCAGTTGGTAGAGCACAATACTTAGTTATATTCAGACAATTGCAATTTTTGCTATCAACATGTAAAGCCATTCGCCTACTTCGTCTGATTCAAGATATGCAGCTGTCAGCTACTAGCTTACATATGTGCGGTTAGTTTTTCTGGCATTCCAGATAAGTAATTATAAGCTGTTTTTTTTTTGACCGCCATAATATGACCTTAAATTACTTGTCAAATCAATTACATCTTGCAGAAAATTCTGAAAATGACACAAGCGGTTTCGGGGTATCACAAACCGGGTCACCAGCTATGGCAGATGAAGGTATTGATCAGTTTTTTTTGTTTTGGTTATATTTTTGTATTAAAGTTACATGTTAATAACTGCCCATCAAGTATTTCATGTGAAAAGGTATTTCAGCATTTGGAGATAACATTCATTTTATAAATTGTTTGGCCCTTTTATAATTGTAATGTTGAGGTCATTTTATTTTTAAGTTTTTACTGTTTATACCCACTAAGCAAAATAGCTCTGTCGGTTAAGGCGCTATCAAATGTTAATTATCTTTTTACCGCATACGTGCCCACCGATAGCCCCCTGTACATATGTATATAGGTTATTTTGGAAATCATAGGTCAATTATGTCAAATCACCGTGTACTTAATGAAATACAGAATATGTAATACAATTAAATGCTCTTAAATGTCATCGTGAAACAAAGTAAAACTTATTGCTAGGTCCTCAAATGTTTAACTTAAAATAATGAGGTTCATACAGATGCTACTTTGTTTCATAGAGGAGATTGTATCCAAACCACCTGTATTGAAGGTAAGTTCAAAGTTTGTATTTACATATTTTAATAGAATCATCAATTATGTCAGTACAATGGAAAAAAAACAACAACGAAGAAATGATACAACTATGTGAACATGTTAAAATATGACATATAATGCCTTGTAATACATAAACTTGTGAACTCATCATACATGGTGCAAATTGATAAAACACACTGTAAAGCACATCAATACATTTTAAATTGAAAATCATCTTCTTGGAAATGAAATTATGTCAATAGATCTAAAATCTTAATTCTGTGTTCAAATTTCAGTTTGTTTTACAACTTTGTTTTCAGCATGTTCTGCTGAGCTGCTAGATATATAGAAAAAACTTATCACAGAGGCTGTGCGCAGTAATGCCTTGAAAAAGGAGAGAAACCTCTTTCTTGAAAAATTTAGTGCAAGTCTGTCAGTTCTGGTTACTAAACAGTTTTCAGACAGTGATCCAAATAAATTTCCTCAGCTGTTCCATATATGTATGGTCACATATAACAATACATGCATTGACATTTTAATTTTAGTATTAGTAATTCTTACATTATTTACTAATTAAGTTTATGCTCTACACAAATATGGTAGATAATAATCATTATGACTAAAATCAGTCCACCTCGAACTACCTCAAAAAGTTTTAACTCTGTTGCTCTGGTCTCCTTCCTACCACTGAGATATTAAATTGAATGCGTTTGAATTCCCGTCTTAAAAAAGTTATATCTATTCAATTGCAATGCTATGAGTTTACATTTTATTTTCACTATGTTTCACGAATATTGCTGGACCAAATTTGAGGTTGAGCGCTCTAAAAACGGTTAAAACCCCCAGTGCTTAGTATTGACCGTTTCAAAGCGGTAACCCAAGTTTTATTCTACTATGTGTGTATATTGTTTCGTATTGTACCATACTGTTTTGGCAATTGGTCACTTGCCATAAATAAAGGACCACGAAAGTGTGTATAATATGAATGCAATACTGCTGAATAAACTTGATTATCGCTTTTAAATATTGACATATTGGAAACGTATATGTTTGCATTTATTTTATAAAATCTGTTATCGTTGCTTAATTTTTTGTTCTATAACTAAACAATTTTAGAATTCTGATTCGCTCGAAATGATGTTTTTTTACGAGATTTTACCTTCAAACGGCATAAAGCGGACGGGATTGCGTAATTAAATCATGACGTCGACTCCTTGACCTTTTAATAATGCGACGAACCACGATTCATTGGTGCCTACGCTGAGATGGGGTTATTCGGATTTATGAAAAGAAAGAGAAAACAAAAAACAGAAGGAAAAAGTAGGAGCTACAAAACGAGTAAACAAAACCAGAAACTTGTTCCGCAGGCGTAGCAAAAAAGACGCGCCTTGCAATTTGCATACGATTAATCAGTGATAACTATATCGCAATCGATATAACCATGTTGGAATTTTATTTTGATATGTTCTTTTAATTATATGCTCATTAACGCTTAACTTACTTCCTGTAAACCTTCAGTACCTCTCGCTACTCCTGATGACAACATCACCATATGCATGGACGGCTGCGCGTTTGAGGTGCGCTTGTGGATTCAGAAGAAGATACTTCTCCTTACAACGAGAGACCACATTCCCGTGACTAAAATTCCTGCACATTTTAGTGATGCTGATTATGATGACGATAATTTGTATATTGATGATGATTTTGATTATGATATTCATTATCATATCAACATCGTGTAGATCAAATGTTGAGCTTTAAATTTAAAAAAAAAATAGTTTAAAAACAGTCAGTAGATTCAATGCAATGATTAGGACCAGAAATTGAACTATACAAGTATGCAAACATGTTTATTTCCATATATACTTGAACTTGTGAAGAAAGAAATGCGCCAGAAGTTGGCCTCTATTAAGGCCTGCAAAAGGGCAGAAAAAGTCGCATGGAAGATGACCTCCAAGCAAGCTGCACGGTAAGTGGTTCTCCTAGAGCAGAGGAAAGAGAATCTGAAGAGACTTCACGAAAGGTGTGTCCTCTCTACACTGCTTTATATATATTGTGTATATTTTATATGCCCTGATGAGCTGTGCGAAACCGGTCGGCATATTTTAATACAGTTTTCCTTATACCCATGCGACGTTTGTTTACTTTTTGATTCACTTTTCA
>VMBQ01006164.1:0-12139 GCA_007657795.1 Dreissena rostriformis | reverse complement strand
TACATGTATACATTTTATTACAAGTAACTAGTACCAAGTTTTCTCATGCATTATAAAAAAAAACAAGATGTGTTTGTGAAACACTATGTCCACTTTTGAGCGATTTTGACCCATAAATTTGACCTTTGACCTTGAAGGATGACCTTGACCTTTCACCACTCAAAATGTGCAGCTCCATGAGATACACATGCATGCCAAATATCAAGTTGCTATCTTCAATATTGAAAAAGTTATGGCCAATGTTAAAGTTGGCGCAAACAGACAGACCAACAGACAGACAGACAGACAGGGCAAAAACAATATGTCCCCCAGTATATACTGGTGGACATAAAAAGGAATGACATACAACATGTTTTAGTGAGAATGTATAATCAGACGCTCCACGCAGAACGTCATTTCAACGTTACGTCATGTTACGCTAACGGGAACCAATAACGTGCGACAAGTCATATATATATATATATTCAATGTATGCCTACAGTTAATGATTTATGCTGATAACCTTATATTTGCACGATTTGATTTAAAATCTATAATGTCCACATCTTTTTTCCATTTGTTACATGTTCAAACTTTATGTAAAAATATCATTTAATATAATTAATTGATTATTAATAAAATCAAATTTAAATAGGAAAATAATTATGAACTTTACTTATTTTAAAAGGAACATGCACACTCCATATGTATGACCCCATGTTGGTTCTTTTTTCAAATAACCATTAAACAAGACATAAGATTTTGTAATTAAGTTATTATTTCTAAATGTTTATGGAGAAAAAAAAGCTATAAAGATCTTTCCAATAAATCAGAAAACAGCAGACCCTGAAGGAACTTCAGATGGCATTTTATGCTGGTGCCATCGAGGTCCAGAAGGAAAAGTTGCTTCTGATGAAGACGCAGCGAGAATTCTTCGAGCAGGGAAAGCACCTGATGACGCTTACAAAAGACAAGCTGTGAAGGAATTATCTATGATGCAGTCTTCAGTTATTTACCTGAAAATGCAGTTTGTATTATTATTCAGTATTATTGTAATACTTATTTTTAATTATTTGTATGTATGGTATCATCATCCATTATAAAATATATGTATGTTTCAAATTTAAAAAGTGTCAAAATGAAGTGAAGTAAACCAATGGCATATTAAAACGGTATACACCCTGACAAATTGTGTAAACTACTTGCTCGAATAACTATAGAATAACATTCAATTTCAGGATCATTTTGTGCTGTGGTGTAATGCACAATATATGCAAAACTAGGAACATTCCTATGGATGAAGTGAACATTGAAGAACTGCCAGACAATCCGGGGCATTAAGCTTGTCATGAAGATCGTCTTCCCTACAGGAATGTTATAGCAAACACATTTTTCTAAACTGTAGTTTTCAAACCTTTAACATTCAAGTTTATGTGTTTTCGAAATTTCAACTGAATACATTTGAGTTTTCGGCTCAAAATATGCATAACACAGTGCAAGTTTCGAGAAAAAGGACGAGTTGAGTTAAGCGAAAAATGGCATTAATGAATCGTACTACCAGGTCTTAAGTAAGTGTTACGGAATGTTTGATCTGGTGTGTGAAACGGCACTACTGTCACTGGACTTTTCTATTGTTGAGGTTGATGGAACAGATGTTGTTAGAATTGAACAACAAATATTTGAATATAATTTTAAGTTAGTTAACAGAATAAAAAAGGAAAAAAGACGGAAGAAAATGTGGTGGCGTTGAATTTATGTTTTTGTTCAACTTGTTTTAATGCTGACAAGATTTAATGTGCAAATAGCGTTTATCCAGAACCTTATATATAAAGACTAGAAAACAAAACATTTCATGAAAACAGCATATTATTATTAAAGAAATTTAACGTATACAATTGCATTAAAACATAAGAATTTCTTTAACCCTAAACATTTTTATTGTAGAATATATGCGTCAAAACGGCGCTATGTGTTTTCGGAGCTTAACGACCCATTCTATTTGTCTACAATCACCCAAACCAATGAAATAAGGGCCACTGGCAATGATCGTTGGTTTCTCGATATGAGGATGGGTGTAAAAGAAAATAGCCCAAATAATAAAGCGCATGTGCACTAGTGCAGGAATAGGTAGACAACTTACAAACCACTCAGCCAGGAAGCACATGGTGCAGAAGCTGCGGGATTTAGGATTCTATTTCACTGATATTATGCAGATCAGTTGTCACAAAAACGTATAGAGCATTATTAACTACATCAACATCGCTCTCAAACACAGAAAATATGTTCAAATATTTTATCAGGCACTCGCATTTCAAACAAGTCTCAAGACACCATGAAAAAAGAAAGAATCTCCATTTCGACACTTTCTTCTCACTCAAAACTGGCAGCGTTTCTGAATCCCGCATACAATCGGCTTCCTCGGGAAGTTTCAGCAAATGATAATCCAGAAACAGACGCGTCTTCCACCCACTTAGACTTAGCACGTTGAGGAATGTTTTTCGGGGCAACCGTGAACATTTCTAACCTAAACATTTACTACGGAGTTGCCAAAGTTATAAAATGATTCACTGATATCAATTCCTAGTGCAAATAACGTTAATATTCCGTTCCATTTTGTTAATGTGTTTAATTGTTTCAATTTGTTCACATTACACGTTCGCTTTGAAAATAGCCGCTAGCATACATGTACAAATAAATGTCGAATGTTTTATCATAAAAATTACTGTGAATGTATTTTTAGTGCAGAAATGGTTATTTTAAGTATCGATATTTTACTGAATTGTTTTATTTTGTTTAATTATGTGCGTTAAAATGTTATGTGTATGTGTAAATATGCAAAGCAGAGATAGCCCCAGTAGCGGATGTAATCTGGCTGTTATTTGCATATTTTACTACCGTACATCAATTAAATTTAGCGGTTGTTTGTTATCTTGTTTTTATTTTATTATTTGCTTTCAATGTGGCATAATACATAGAATACATGGTTGGTGACCTTTGATATCAGACTCTTTCGATATGGCGTGTGACAAGCATCGCCTTTTCCTACGCTCTATCAGCCTCGTCTGATATCACATGATATCAAAAGTCACCAACCATATATTCTCTATTTTCATAAATCGCCAAGAGATAATAATGTATTATACGTATTGTAAATCAACATAGAATATTTACAAGTATTGCTGCAAAACTGTGGTACATGTCAAATCACAAATGCAGTTTTATTTCTTTCTTTTGTTTCTCTCCAGAAAACAACATGTTATCACTGGCTACAGAACCTGAAAAAGATGCACCAATTGATTGGAAAGAGAACTTGGTTGTCAGGACTAAAACAGAAGTTACGTCACCCAGCTGTTCTACAGTAGAAAACAGAAAACGAAAGACAGAAGCAACGAATAGCAATTATAAGTTGTTTCTATAAATTAAAGTACAGCTGATTGCTAATTATTTCTTACATTTTTTTTTCTATTGTATTCTCTGTTATATGGGGATAAAGTATTGCTGGTTTTTAAATTAGACTTTATTAACCTATTTACAAGGGTATGAACTTGTGCGATTGTATATTTTTAATTCTTTTTCGGCATCGGTATACTTAAGGACGTAATTGTAATGTAGGGCATTAATGCCACACACAAATGTTAATTTTAAATTCAGAAAGCGTAATAAATTTTACAATACAAAAACTAACTTTCAAAGTCAATACCAGGTCATGTACACATTCGGTCTTATTATGACTGGTTTATGTTGTTCACCTCGACAACCACACATGTCTGATACATGAAAGTGCCAAATGTTTTGTTCAATAATTAATTTTGTAAAATGAATAAACTATTAAATTTATTTACGTGCAGCTACATGTCAAGCATGAAGGAACAGGAGCTGTTGATAGCGTCAATAAAACGAAATGCCATTCTGAGGGATATAAAACATCTAGAAGAACTGGGCCCGTATCCACAAAGATCCTAAGTTATTTACTTAAGTTTGATAAATCTCTTGAGGCAAGATTTTTCCTTATATCGTCATCCTCAAAGTTCCTTAGGGAAAAGATTAGGTATGTTTTTGTATCGTGCTTATTGTTTCCTTAGAAAAAAAAAATCGCCTAAATGTTTCTTAAGTCTGTTGTCAGGGACATCCCGGATTTCCCGAACATAAAAATGGCATCATGATGACAAAATATCACATACCGCGAGATTTCACGGCACATAAAAATGGCGGTTATCGATGTCTACAGAACATCGGTTGATTTATATTTTGCTTTTTAACACACTTTGCGTGTCAAACGGATTTGTTTATGTGAATAAAGGGAGTAACGTTTATTACTTGCATACAATGCTTGTGAATTTTAATTAGCATGAATACAATGTTTTATTTGTTATTCCCTTCTGTCGGCGTTTTGTTTACAGCAAACGACAACTGAAGTTGAACCGTCAAAATGGAAGAGATAAAGAAACGAAACCCGAATTTTTCTCTCCAAGATTCCCTGTTATTAGCTCAAGTTATGGGAGAGACACATCCCGATTTTTTAGACTTGGGAATGGCATTCCACAAAATTGACAGGCTCGATTCAGTAACCGTATGTGTAAAAAAAAAAAAAAATATTACTGTAGTTTTAGACACAAACGACATAATAATCTGTTTAACAAGAGATGTGTTTGTCAGAGACACAATGCCCCCTACTGCGCCGCTTTGATATTTTAATCAATATAAACTTACAGTCCCTTTAAACCTGAGAGAAGCGCCCAATGTCATATTGATAGAGACGGATCAGCCATTCAGTTGCAGAAATATACAAAACAACAAAAAAGCAATCCAACTGTTCACTCCAAACGACAAATTAGTATGTGCGGTAAGTTATAGATCTATTAGCTATTTGTGTGAGTTTTATTTTATCACAAATTCTTAACTCTACTGTATATTATTCCATTATAAATTATAACTAATCTCCCTTAATGCTTTTTTCATTTGAAACACAAAATTCCATTTAAACAATAATGATTGTTATCTAAAAATATATAACTAATCTCACTAAATGCTATTTTCATTTTAAACACAAAATTCTATTAAAACAATAATGATTGTTATCTAAAAATATATAACTAATCTCCCTTAATGCTATTTTCATTTTAAACACAAAATTACATTAAAAAATATATTTTTTATCTAAACATATTAATCTTAAATAATTGCTGTTGAAATGGCTAATGATTTCAATATAAAGTACTGCTATACTTTATTTCTTTGTTATAACATATGAGTTCAATTAAAACCCTTCTTTGAGTCCATTATAAGTCAGGTAAGAAAGTGTGTATAATATTAAAGTAACAATAATACTAAAAAATGAACGGATTTTTTAAAAAGTATTTCTTAAAATAAAGTTACCCAATACAAAATCAATGTTCCTTACAGCAAAAGCCAAACTTTCAAAACGAGATGTTTTCTGGTAACATGGATGTTTGTAGATATAAAATGCTTGTCTTTAATTTTTTTGTGTACGCAATTAATTCCATTTTATAACCCCGCACTGCTGTCTATTCATACGTCACATGAACACTAACATGGTACCATGTTTAGTGTTCGTATGTCGTATGAATAGATATAGTCACGGGGTTTTAAAATGTAATTAATTGTGACACAAAAAAAAACATGAATTGTATATCTACAAACATCCATGTTACCAGAAAACATCTCGCAACCATGGGTTACTCTGATTTAAACATGTCATGTTTTATTATTATTTTCTTTTTATATATCCTCACGAAAGTGGTTTTCATCTCGGTTGGTTTGTTGGCGGTTCTGGGGTTGTAAGGATCGCACGACGAAGAAGAAGAAATAATGACAACATAGAAATGTTTCCCCTACCCTCCCATCCACAACCACCCCCACAGCCATCTACACAACCATCTACTCCATCATCAACACCACAGCAATCTCCACAACCAACCATCATCATTACAACCAACACCACCACCAGCATCACCACATCCATCACTTCAAGTTACACCAGCACCATCATCAGCACCACTAAGACGATCACAAAGACCTTAAAAGATTGGATTTGTAGATTTGTTGTTTGATGTCATTGTGACCGTCTTAGTGGCGATGGTAGTTGTGATTGAAAAATGTTTATTTTGTATTCCTTTTTTTATCCCCCCAAAAGGAGGGCATAATGTGATGGCTTTGTCCGTCTGTCTGTCTGTCACACTTTGCGTTTAGGTTTCGAAAAATGCTCATAACTTCTATCAAAGCGTTTTTTCGGGGGGCATATGTCATCCTATGGAGACAGTTCTTGTTTTTTTTTCCAGTTGTGATTTACAAATGTTTTTTTTTCAGTAGTAATTTAAAAATGGTTATTTTGTTTGTATTGTTTTAATGTTTGCACTGTTTTATTACTATGTTTTGCATTGTTTTATTATACTTCTAACATTCATGTTTTGTTGTTGTTGTTTTCCAAAGTTTTACTAATGTTAAACATTTATATATGCATCCTTATTGTTTTACATGTTTTGTAGTTCTTTTAGTTTATATACCAGTATACGGACTGGGGTCGGAGGAAAAACGCTTTTTCATCAGTTGAACCAGTATATGTCCATATACTGGTTCAACTGATGAAAAAGCGTTTTTCCTCCGACCCCAGTCCGTCGGACTATGTGTGTGGTGAATTCATATCATTACTGTTAGAGTTATGTTGAAGTCAAGCATTAAATTCACGTGTTAACTAATTACTGCTGACATTAAGACTAAGCCAAGTTATGAATTTCACTACAACGGTTTTGTGGTGATTTTATCAGAAAATAAATCCTTCAAACTACTTCTAATTGAATGTATCACCTTAAAATTAAAAACAGAAAAAAAACTGGATGTGTAACAAATCAAATCGGTCTTCCGGGCTTTTATTTTTTTTAAACGAACAACTATCTAAATTAAAGGTTTGACGTTTGTTTATAATTGGATATGTCTGTGGGAACCCAGACACCCCTGTAAATTGCTATTTTATGCACGTTTCGTGTCAATGCCAGTTGGCCAGGG
This sequence comes from Dreissena rostriformis, assembly GCA_007657795.1. Classification (NCBI taxonomy): domain Eukaryota; kingdom Metazoa; phylum Mollusca; class Bivalvia; order Myida; family Dreissenidae; genus Dreissena; species Dreissena rostriformis. Next base: position 5,137 of record VMBQ01006164.1, on the reverse strand, counting down.
CTGCCTCATGCTGCCAGGAACATAACTTATAACTTAGAATATCTTGCTCGCAACCTCCTCCAATTTTTTGCCTCCAATTTCTTATCTAATAACCGTTTTGTTTCCCTGCATCCACACCCTTATACTCTCCAAATCGCAGACTCCAGTTGTCAAGAACCAGTGCATTGAGGGCAACCTAGGCTCGGTCCAATCAGGAGCCTTCCGTCGCTTCGATTCTGTTTCGTAAAATGCCTTCATCTTGGGCAGTAATGACTTCTGCTATTTGTGACACTATTTGGCGGTTTTTTTCTTCTAGAAAATTCGATTAATCCTGACGTCATAAAAACACAATCTTACAATCTATTCAAAAACTCGTTCGTGAAAACGAATTCTGAGTCTGTCTTATGTAAGAATAAGTCTGCTCCCAAGTCTAAGTTTATTATTGGTGAAAACGGTTCCTGTTCGTTATTAAGGGGTGTTGCGGCAGTTTATTTAACCGAGGATAAATTTATGGCCACACCTGATACTATTATCACAACCCAATATTTGTTTTATCAAAATCATCACAAATGACCGAGTTGTTCATAATAGGCACAAAGGTCAGTGGTTCGATCCCAGGTGCGGCTAGCTTGTTTTACTTCTTTTTTTCTTTCTGTTATTTCATTCTTGCTTTTTACTGGAGCTCTTAAGTCATGTTGTTTACATTAATCAATTTAAAGCATTTAATCACAAACTTCAAAACATGCCGAAATCTCTCAACAAGTCCCTGATATTGATGATTAAGGTCGCGTTTGATACTGTATGGTCTTATGTTTGTGATTAAATATTGTATTATGGTTATGTTTGTTTTTGTAAGCTGTTATTATCACAGTTAAGATTGTAAAAACATTCTAATGTTTATGCATATCTTTAACAATCTATGTACCGGTACTTGGGTTTTGCCTAATTGCTGTATTTTATGAAATTTGATATATACGGTAGGGATTGTTTAACAAAAAAATCTCTGTTAAAAGTGCGGTGACCCCCTTTTTTTATTTAAGTTTTATGATAACAATACGTAGATGAACATACTTGAGCAGTTTCGCAAAAAGTTGTTTGATAGAACTTGTTTTAATTCCATTTTTGTGGTTAAAATAGTAAATAAATGACGTTTTTTGGGGGGGACATAAACATTATAAAAATTAAAATTCTTTACATTTAACTTGTGTTCTCCATTTTTTTGGTAGTTAGTGGTTTAATTTAATGGTATATGATGTATCTTAGCTTATATAATATCTACATGTTGCCAATTTCATAGGTTTTTAATCATTTTTATGCAATTAGAGATTTTTCAGTTTAATGAAAAAGTACATGTTATATAATAGTGAATAAAATCAAAACAAGGACGGTGACCCTATGTTTTTATTTCCTTTTTTCATATTATATTGGTATATATTACTCAAATATAAATTTTGAGCAAAAGTTATAAGATGGAAAAAAAATCAGCAAAACTGCAGCAACACCCCTTAATTTCAATTAAGTAAAAAAAATTGATAAATGGCTCCATATAAAGATTGTTAGATTTTTTGATTTCATGTTGGTTTAAGATTCAGCGAATAAAATGTTGGCATGCATATTATATTAATAAAACAATAAATTCATTAGAAAGTTACCTTAACAAACATGCGAAACCAGGTCGTATTAAGATAACATTGTTCTTGATATTTGATAATACGCATTATTATTTGAATGCAATAATGGTTGTTTTCTACACATAATAAGTAAAATGCATTCAGGAATAAAACATGTTTTAGCACTAGCCGAATCGACCATATGTACATATATTATTTATTTGTTTCGCATATATGTCACAACAAAAAGTGCGTAAAGGTGGAACATTTGTCGTATGAGCCGCAATCTCTGAATAATTCTCGAAAAAAGTGCTTGACCGCAAGAGATTGCACAGGTCATCATGCAACTGTCAAAAAATGAATATTATATTGGTAAATGTGCAACACAGAAGAGACAGGTACCATTGAAATTGATAAAAAGGGGAGGGTACGTGTATCGGTGCCATTTCTAAGTTAGAACATGTGTTAACGAATTGTATAATTATGTAACACTGAGCAGTCTTGTTTTGAAACATCTACCGTCCTTCTGTGTTGTGCATAAAAGAAAAGGAGTGGAAGCTGAAGAGATAGATAGACAAAAACAAAAGGGATGAAGAGAAGAGACGAAATACAAAAGAAAAACAGTTGAAGAGCATAACAGGAAGAAAATGGACATAATGAAAAATGAAGAGCAGACAACATGTGTTAAGAAAATGTATTAGTAGATTTTTATCTAAAAATAACTTTATGTTGAAATAATCTATCGTCTGCAAGTTCCAAAAAAAATAACGAGAAAGTGGCTTTTGGGGCACTTCTTGGAAAAAGCGGAGTAGATAAGTGCATTTAATGCATTTATTCTGTGAATGTTTAAAGCAACGAAAGACGAAGAGAATAAAATATGAAAATTGAGTGGGAATGAATGATGAAAGAGCTGGAAAAAAAAAAGAACAATCTCAGAAGACAAGAGATTTACATTTATTTTCAGAGTATATTACAGTCACATAAACAATAGAGCTATGTTATATGGATCTTTTACACCCAATATTGCTGCTTCTTCCTGTATATACACGATTATGATCTAAAATATTAAAGTGAGACTATACGATTTGTTTATGTGTCAAATTTTAATATATTGATAAAAATATGTTACAATAAAACAAAATAGGCAAGAAAAATTCTACATTGAAGACGAATTTCATAAAATTAAGCATAGACAAGTTTGCTCTGGTTAAAGCAGATGCCGACACTTTTTCTCGTATTTGTTAGGAAACAAAATTGTGTCGTATGGACGAATCTGCACTAAAGCTAGTCTCACTTCAACTATACTATGCTATATTCTTAAATCTTTTTTTTTTTAAAAGAAGGATGTAGTTGATACTTGTTCGTAATTTCAGTTCGTCGTGCTTCAAAAAGTTGTAACTCTGCTGGTCTCCTCCTTACCATTTAGTAATTAACTTAAATGCGTTTAAATTCCTTATAAAATTGTTTAATTTGAGTTTCAATGCTATGAGATTAAAACAATTACACTTGTATGATACATACATATCATGAATATTGCTGGACCAAGTGTAAGGTTGAGCGATACGATACAAAATGCTCATATTATTTTGTGTGTCACATTATACTCCATTTTAATTTCTGGCAACGATATCTATTTCTACGACACACGAACACTAAATTGGTACATGAACATGTGTTGTACCATGAAACAAATAAAAAAGAGCATGTTGTATAGTGTTAAATCGATGTTACCAGATCACATCTAGCGTTGAAAATTTGGCTAAATTTGGCTTTATCGACCAAGAACACTGATTATTTATTGGGTAACTTTATTTCATGAAACATTTAAATAACCGCTTTAGACGACACACATCTGCCAGTAAGAGTCAAGTTTATTCAGATGTGATGTTATACAATCCCACGCTCAGTGTAAAATCCGATGACGTCATAATTTGTTGAACTTACAGCACTTTAAAGCTTTATCTTGAACGTACCCAAGTATCTTTTATGTACATGAAACATTACCCAGTTTGAAAATTATTTACAGAGTCGTTTACACGACACATAGCAAACATTTTGGTTTAGCAACATATACAAGTAATTAATACAAAAAATTTGCTTTAAGCCACATAAATACTCAAAATAAACGAATACAAAATAGTTATTCCATAAAAAATCAGTGTTCCTTATAGCAAAAGCCAAACATTCAATGCTAGATGTGGCCTGGTAACATTGATTTAAAGACCCATTAATACTCAAAAATCAACGGAAATTTCATAAAGTATTTCGTAAAAAAAGTTACCCGATAATTAATCAATTTTTCTTATAGCTAAATCCAAAATTTCAAAGCCAGATGTGGTCTGGTAACATGGATGTTTGTCCATTTTAATTTCCCGCAAGTATATATATACATACGACACAGGAACACTAAAATGGGGTCATGTTAGTGTTCATGTGTCGTATGAATAGATATCAATGCGGGAAATAAAAATGGAATTAATTGTGTTACCATGTTTGAACACGTGGAACTACGAAGGTGGCAGAGGGGTGCCATGCGTCTTCTCGATGGGCAAACCAACAGGCAAATCCTATGGATTCACGAGACTGAATGCAACACCGGTAAGACATATTTTGGACATTATTTGGCCTCTTTGCATGGTGAGATTGTGTTGGAAAATGGACAAACCAAAGACTTGGGATATGCATACAACTGTGAGGCAATCGTGATCTTCAACTTCCCAAGGACTCAGAAGGGTAACATATACTACCACTTCCTAGAGCTTCTTAAGGACGGATGTGTCTTCTCCAGCAAGTACCAGTCTAGGGTCAAGACATTCAAACCGTCAAAGGTAGTGGTCTTCGCCAACTATCCACCACTAAGGACAGCTCTCAGTGCGGACAGATGGATGATCTTCAAGATCGAATATGATACCCTCATCATGGACATATACACAGTGCTCTGTACCCTGGTGTACATCATATGTGTTCTATACGGATTAACTACAAATAATCAAAGACTAAGTACATAAATTGCATCGTTAAAATGTTGAATTAAATTATGAATTATTGTTACACTGCGTTGTTAATAGTTGTAGTTGTAATTTAGTTTATAGTCCAATACCCACCTATTTGACAAAATCGTACAAACTCTCTTTATTCGATAAGAAATGGGAGGCAAAAAATGGAAGGAGGTTGCGAGCAACATATTCTAAGTTATAAGTTATGTTCCTGGCAGCATGAGGCAGCCCTGGCCAACTGGCATTGACACGAAACGTGAATAAAATAGCAATTTACAGGGGTGTCTGGGTTCCCACAGACATATCAAATTACGTCAAACCTTTAATTTAGATAGTTGTTGGTTTTAAAAAAAAAAGCCCGGAAGACCGATTAGATTTGTTACACATCCAGTTATTATTTCTGTTTTTAATTTTAAAGCGGGACTGTACGATTTTGTCAAATATAAATGAATTTATATAAAATGTGACTAAAATTAGTATACATATATTTCAATATAAATTGAAATAAAAGTTCAGAAGAACATGTGTCGAAAAATGCGAAATAAGCCAGAT
>VMBQ01006163.1:40419-56748 GCA_007657795.1 Dreissena rostriformis | reverse complement strand
ATGTTAATGTGAAATCTGTTTGTAGATTGCACGTTTTTTGCTGCGAAAAGTTTCAGGCCCACCGGCGTGAAATTTTATATTCGAATTGATTGGTAGCTTACAAAGGTCAGGCTAAGGTGAAAAGCTGGCGTATACAGCTAACGCCGAAAAAACTATCCTTAAACTGCTGTGACAAATGGACATTGGATTTTATTATTAAATAGTACAAATTTAAAGTGCAAAATGTAAATGTAGGGGTTTTCGTCGCTGGGGACTTCTGTATTGCTTGTAATATCGTCAAAGCCTTGTAAAAAAAGTAATGTTTTATTGTAGAATTGCGTAAAATTCGTAGCCGTATATAAACTAGATTATTTTAAGGATACGAAGTCCGTTGTTAATATTTCATAAAAAATAATAAAATGACGTGTTTTGTCTATTTCAGATACAAAATCTCAGAGATTAAGAAGAACTCATGTTAACGATGCAGAAATGAGAATGTTAGCAAGGAAGATGTCGAACGCCACAAAAGACAAATATCTGTACGGTAAAGCGATAGATTTGACAAAATACACGGCAGATGGGACAATATTTGATTACATGGCAGGAGTAAAAAATGTAAGCACACTATGCATTCAGATGAAATTGCTGGGTCATATACAACATGATTAAACACGCTGCTTAAAATAATATAATATACTAGTATTCTCTGTTAACTTATTACGCACATCATAAGACTACTTTTAAAACTAAACATTTACTTGAAAACACGGAAATTATCTGATGACATTTTGTGACCATTAGAATGATCATTTTGTTGAAAGGATTATATAATTAATTGCATATTAAAACCTTTCTATGCTTCATTATATTTCAGATTGCATTTGCATATGCCATTGAACTATGGGGTCGCAAATATAGCAAATCCTCGAGCTGCTTTGATCTCTTTAACCCTCGAAGTGACCAGCTAAAGGTATGCATGATTTAATATGCGTTGTATGTGTTGCTGTTTTGTATTGCATTTGAAAATACATGTTCCAATATTCATATGTAAGTTATTGTTTTAAGTATCAATTCAATATTCTTTTTTTGTTGCTTAGTATTTGTAAAAGCATGATGAAAATCTATTTTATACTGTCATAATGCGATGTTGCTCATTTGCAGAAGGTTGTGCAGGAAATCTATCCATTGTATGTTGAGTTTTTCAATGGCATTTTGAAATGGAAGCGTTACAGAGAAAACCACCATCCAATCCTGTTCCACCTCAGCGAATCCGATGTACCGTACCTCATACCAGATGCGGTGAGTGTTCTACATTTAGCTACTTAAATACATTTCAGCTCACGTGAGCACAACGTGCTTATGTTGAGCGTTTGTGATTGCCTGTTGTCCATCGTACGTCGTTCGTCATGCGTTGTGCGAAGTCAACATTGTTCTTGTTAACACTCCAGAAGCCATATTTATTTCCTAATCTTTATGAAAATTGCCCAGAAACATTTACCCCAATGATAGTTCGGACGGGTTCGATACTGGGTCATGAGGGGTCAACCAAAGATCACGTTATCAAATTTAAGAAAAAATGTGTGCTTGCTCTAGACATTACAGGTGTTGCCCAATCTTCATGAAACTTTGAATATTTGTTCTTATGATGTCTTGGCAAAGTTCGAAAATGGTTTCTGTTCAATGAAACAACAGCCGTTGATGGTGGTGGTCTGCTATCACTGTATTGCTATAGTGAAACCTTGAGAACACTCTACTTGTCTTGGTCGAGTTTCAAAATGGTTCCTGTCCGTTAAGAAACATGGCTGCCAGGGTGGGGTAGTTTTCTTTGCTTCTTTAATACAATTTGTACACACTGGAAGAGGCCAATACACATGCAACATGCTAATTATATTTGTTCTAATGATATCTTCGAAAATGGTTCCATGCACAAATGGCTGTTTTAGGTGGAAGAATGCGCTGTTTTCATTAAATGGTTATAGGCCAATCTTAAAAACACTATATGTCTTGGCCGAGTTCAGGTACGTTGAAAAATATGTTGTCTGTTTTCGTTATATGGTTACATGTATAGTGAGACGTTGCGAACACTCTTCAAGTCACATATGTATATATATGTATGTGACGATATTGTCTAGTTTCGACAGAAGAATATTCAATATTCAAACAGAGATTATTATAGAAATGCCAATATTGTATTGGACAATAAGAACAATGTACATACGTATCAGCGCAACGGTAATTAGCATTGAGACAAAAATGATTACGTACTAACTGTTGTATTGTCCATACACCGCATTGGCAATGGTGTTATTTCTTTGTTTATTAGAATTTTCATGTTGTCATGTGTGATATATATAGGATCTGGCATGAGTTGTCATATCATACCATATTTTATTAAACGAGTTCAGTAATTTTGTTAGTAAGCGAGCCTTTGGCGAGCTTACTTACGAATTTCCTGGACGAGTTTAATAAAATATGGTATTTTATGACAACGAGTGTCAGATCTTTTTTATCACATGCTTTTAAATGAGCAAATTAAATTAATATTTACGCAAACATAATGATAAATCCCGAATGTTTTTCACATTTCGTGACGTCATTTGACGTTGCAACGTCATATCAGCAAAATAACAAAATGCGATTGGTCAATAAACGAAAATTAAGCCAATGAAAACGCTTAAAAAGTATATTACACGTGTGTAATTTTATTAATATATGTAATGGTTATATTACATGGGAAACAGGGTGTGGCATGTGATAAAATTATTTGAGTAATACGTGCGTTCATGGTGTGTAATAATTTTAATCAAGTGTATATAATCAGCCCAACGGTAGCCCATGAATATCGGACAAAACTTAATTCCTACTTTTCTCACATAGTCAGCTCATGTCTATTGACTTCAGATGGACGCACCCGCAGTGGAGACATCGCTACTGACCGTCGGTGTGCTGTTAGTGATTATATGCGCCATTCTCGTCAACGAAAGACATTTCCTCTTCAGACGTATTTCTCTTAAGTGACATCTGACGAGCATGTAATCACCGAGATCCTAGTTATCCACTTCATGAACGAGATACAGAGAGTGACGTATTCTTGTTTGTAAAGTTTGACAGAGGGTATATAGGAGTCACGCTGTCCGTTGGTTGGTTTGTCGTTTCGTTTATCGGTCTGTCCACATAAAATGTTCTTAGTTTTTAAGCGGACTTCTTCAACATTACTCTAGCGATTTAATTGAAACTTGAAATACGTCAACAAAATGAAGTGTAGATGTGCAAGATACAATTTTCACGTGCATTGATTTGGGCATTTCTGAGTTAAGTGCCCTTGAACTTAGCCATTTGTATTCGTAAAATGGTTAACGTTTATGGAACTATTTCAACATTTCTCAATCTATTGAACTGACACTTAAAATACGTCATTTCCATGAAGTGTTGAATGCGCAAGATACTTTTTTCATGCCCAGTAGTCCATATGTTCCATAGTAATGTGCCATTGAAAATAGCCATTTTTGGCAGAATCATAAATAGTTTTAAGTTTGTTGAACAAACTACTTCCAAACGCGATTCAATTGGAATAAATTGGCCTAGTAATAATGAATATGTCAAGACCTAAAGTATACACGTGCAACAAACTGTTTTATGCCCATCGTAATCCACACGTTTCTGTGTCATCTGCCCTTGAACTCAGCCATGGTATGGATTATATGCTTGTGACAAAGCGATGCGGTGATATTTTTTGNGGATGATATCTCAAGAACGCTTACGCCTGGGATCATGAAACTTCGTAGGGACATTGGTCATGACCGGCAGATGACCCCTATTGATTTTCAGGTCACTAGGTCAAAGGTCAAGGTCACAGTGACCTGAAGCAGTAAAATGGTTTCTGGATGATAACTCAAGAACGCTTAGGCCTGGGATCACGAAACTTCATAGGGACATTGGTCATGACGGGAAGATGACCCCTATTGATTTTCAGGTCACTAGGTCAAAGGTCAAGGTCACAGTGACCTGAAGCAGTAAAATGGTTTCCGGATGATAACTCAAGAACGCTTAGGCCTGGGATCACGAAACTTCATAGGGACATTGGTCATGACCGGCAGATGACCCATATTGATTATCAGGTCACTAGGTCAAAGGTCACAGGTCAAGGTCACAGTTACTGGAAATATGAAAATGGTTTCCGGACCACCACCACCAACACCACCTCCACCACCGCCACCACCACCACCACAGTGACAAAAAACGTATTCACACAATGGCTGCCACTACAACTGACAGCCCATATGGGGGGGGGGGGCATGCATGTTTTACAAACAGCCCTTGTTTTTATTCTTTATCAGTTGCACAAGTATGTAATACATAAGGAATTGTTTAGTTTTGAGTCATTAGCTCAAAGGTGACATAAACAGTGATTTGAATGTTTCCTCACATACTTCACGCTAACATCTCATGATCTGGTATGCGTAGTATGAGGCATTTGACGGTATTATTTACACAATGTATTTTTTACATGTTGAGTATGCTAAGATTAAACAACAAAGCGTTACTGAGTGTGTACATCTCTAGAAAGCGAAAGGTTAATGAAAACCCACCCATCAAACAAAAAAGATGGCGTCTAAATACCACCCCCAGTTAAACACACAAAACAATGACATATCCGTGCAATATAAGTGTAATGAAAAGCAAAAAAAGTAAAGCCGGTTCGATACTATTACACGTTTGATGAGACAAAAATACTGCCATTATTGCGATTTGGAATTCCTCGGGCGAGCTTAGAAGATGCATATCAGTGGATAGTTTTGTAATTGCAACTTCAATATTAACTGTTTATTGAATACAATGATATTTCACGCGTTTTGCCACAACGATACTGATACATGTATGTAACTTTGATTTGACACATTTCGAACGACCTACTTTTAAACAATATCTGTAGTTGGTGAATATATAATAATAATAATATATATAATCGCAAAAAGTGAACTGGTAGTATATAGAAAGATTTGTGCAAATGCAATACACGATATTATTTCAGTAGAAGTGATCAATATTTACATGTATTTTATTACTCTATTATATGTATGTAAATACATGTTATTTAAGACTGTTGTATTGAGGAAATATAGTATTGGTTCATCTAGATTATTTTAGGTTATTAGGTTATTGCCTGCTAATCTTAATGTTAATATGTCCAAAACATAACGAATTTATTCCGACCCCCCAATGAATTTTTTATCTTGTATGTAAGTGCTGAGTACACTTAAAAATGTATGCTGAGACATCGTGGGAAGAAATGATGTAACACGGATTATCGTTTATTTTAATATATTAAAAACGTTGGAAACTAGCATAATGACATACGAAATGATTTTATACGGATTATCGTTTTTTTTAATATATTTAAAACGTTGGAAACTAACATCATGACATACGAAATGATTTTACATGGATTATCGTTTATTTTAATATATTAAAAACGTTGGAAACTAGCATCATGACATACGAAATGATTTTACACGGATTATCGTTTATTTTAATATATTAAAAACGTTGGAAACTAGCATCATGACATACGAAATGATTTTACACGGATTATCGTTTATTTTAATATATTAAAAACGTTGGAAACTAGCATCATGACATACGAAATGATTTTACACGGATTATCGTTTATTTTAATATATTAAAAACGTTGGAAACTAGCATCATGACATACGAAATGATTTTACACGGATTATCGTTTATTTTAATATATTAAAAACGTTGGAAACTAGCATCATGACATACGAAATGATTTTACACGGATTATCGTTTATTTTAATATATTAAAAACGTTGGAAACTAGCATCATGACATACGAAATGATTTTACACGGATTATCGTTTATTTTAATATATTAAAAACGTTGGAAACTAGCATCATGACATACGAAATGATTTTACACGGATTATCGTTTATTTTAATATATTAAAAACGTTGGAAACTAGCATCATGACATACGAAATGATTTTACACGGATTATCGTTTATTTTAATATATTAAAAACGTTGGAAACTAGCATCATGACATACGAAATGATTTTACACGGATTATCGTTTATTTTAATATATTAAAAACGTTGGAAACTAGCATCATGACATACGAAATGATTTTACACGGATTATCGTTTATTTTAATATATTAAAAACGTTGGAAACTAGCATCATGACATAAACGGAACAAAAAAAGTAGCACGTAACAATTATATGTCAGACTTGTCTTTGAAGACTTTATACAAATCACTACACACATCAGCTGTGCATGTTTTTGTTTGGTTCATGTGTCTTTTTCTGCTGTTTTAGTCCGTCTCTGTTGAAGGATTATTCCTGGCATATTCTAAATTTAAACACATGTGGTCCATGAATGGGGAAGGTATCTCAGTCCCCCTCTATTTTTTTAATTCCTAATTACATAAACTGCAACGAAAGATGCAGTTATTATCGCTCTCCGAGACCTGCATCATCTAAAAAAACGGTAAATAGACTGGTTAAACAAAATTGCATATGCGTATTAGGTCGACACGTCATAAAAAACGTTTAATTCATTAAAATATTACTGAAAAAGGCTGATAAACATTCTATTATCTCGTATATCAGCCACCCCAAAACCAATCCTCTTGAAAATATGTGAATTGATTCAGTTGGTCGTCATGTTTTGCGTTCATCATTATTATAATTCTACAGTAAGTAAAACACTTATATTGCACCACATAACATGCTATAAAACTATGATTTTGAAGTACACATATAAACTTTATTTAAGATGGCTAGGTATTTCCTGTCAAACCCTTTAACATAGTTTGTCATTTGTAAGTAAGGTCTCAAAATGTTCTTAAAAGACAGTTTCAGGGGGTTAAAACAATACATTTCGGCAATTATTTTTTTGAGGTAAAACCGCGTCGGGGAAAAAAAGTTATCGTGATTTTTTATATATTTTACAATACACATGCGCAATACTGTGAATTATAAGAGAAAATGATAATAGACATCAAATTACTCGAAGGTCACGTAAGTTAACAACAAATTTATTCCGACGTCTACGATCTTGAAACAAAAAACCGATGGAAGCTCAAACACCGTAGAGCCAAAAGGGAGTATTCATTTTTTTGAAAATATTAATATAAAGAAGCTTTCCGAGTGAAAATACACGCTTCTCCTTAGCGAAACTCATCAAAATGACGCCATTTTGGAAGTCTGTTCCATCTAACCTCACTTAAACAGTCAGCCCCCGTATACGCATCCCCCCCTGATTTTTATTCATTGTATACCTTTTTATTCGTGAGGCAGGGTTTATACCATTTTCGTTTATCGAAATTGGGCCCCATTTTCTAAATGAAAATGTATATTTCGCCATATTTAAACATAAACACAATGACCATAGTCGGACCACATCGACAAATATATAGAAATGTTTTTGAACATGTACAATGTATAAGAAAATTCAATGTATGGATTTTATACATGTTTAACGAATGTATGTCACTTGAAACTGTATGTTTATTGGATAATTAAATGCTCTCTGTAAACTCTATGACAACTTGCACTGTACATAGGTTTTGTATATCATTATTGATTGTGTTTGTCACGTGCATTGATTCGACGGCAATTAACATCAAGGCTATGAACATGGCCAGCGGTCGGTTTTAATCAACGTCAGAATTTGCATGTCAGCATTGTTGTGCCTCTTAAGCAATCGTATGCTGCACACGAGGGTAGTTAGTTAATGGTATTAGTAACGGGTATTCAATGACTTTCACGGGATTTCCTATTGAACCAAAGAATTTACGCAGTAGACATTCCTATTGTTATATCTTGGTACTGTGTCTTCACGCAATTGTACTGTCGTTTATTGTCTATGTTTTAACAGTACATGTTAAAGCATGCATGAGATTTAATATTGTTTTTATCACTATTCCATATATATTGGTTGTAATATTGAAATTGTTTTGACGCTGCTTATAGTAAAGGGATATCGTTTTGATATGTGCACCATTAGTGCTCGTACCGTATTTCAAGCCGACAACCGACACGTTTTTGTGAGTCATACTATAGCTAAAGGGTAAAAAAAACAAATTAAACGATATATTTCAATAGTATCATTAACACATGTGGCCATAATGGTTCACAATTAATTGTTTGTCGATGCTGATATAGATTAAGACTCTTTTGCAAACCTTTAACAGCAGAGAGCATTCGCTTAATACATTGACCAGTTACAACAGCGACGATCGGAGCACACAAAGGTCACATTATTTATAAAAACTTGGATAGTAAATGACTTTAAAGATCTCCTTTGAAACCGAAATGGTCAGAGGATCAATTTTATGCGTGCAACATAGTATAGTGCTCCTCTACAAAGTTCGTTTAAATCATGGCATGGGGCAAATACTGGCCCCAGGGGTCACATGATTAATTTAGTAAGTAATAAATAATCGTCTTCTTTGATAACTAAATTCCAAAAGCTTTGATTTTTGGTAGGTGGCAGCAGATTGGTCTTGTACAAAGTGTGTTCAAATCTTGCCCCTGGGATCAAAACTGGCTACCCTAAATGCGTCACATGATTTGGTATTGTATGTATTGTCTTTTATTGTATAGGCAACGTGTCATTTGCATTAAATATAAGACTAACAGTTAAGCTGTTCTCTCCTGATAAGGTTTCTGGAGTTTCATTATTGCAAAGTAAGTACAACTTAAACAATCTCCTCAGAGGGACCGCCGCAAGGGTGATACGTTAAATATTTGGAGCTGTTTAATATTTTGTGTGTCACATTATTTAGTGTCCCTCTACAACGATCTTTCAAATTTTCAATAAATTTACCCTCCCTGTTTCAGTTGTTGAGCCTGTCTATAAATTTATATACTCATGCAGTGTTTACCTTTAGTACAAACGTAGAATTTATGCATATGGAGTATTTTGTATGCCACCTTCTTCGAAGAAGAGGGTGTATATTGTTTTTGGCCTATCTGTCATTCTGTCTGTGACTCTGTCTGTCTGTCTGTCTGTCACAAACTTTAACCTTGGTCATAACTTTTGCAATATTGAAGATAGCAACTTTATATTTGGCATGCATGTGTATCTCCTGGAGCTGCACATTTTGAGTGGTGAAAGGTCAAAGACAATGTCATCCTTCAAGGTCAAAGGTCAAATATATGGGTCAAAAACGCTCAAAAGGGGGCATTGTGTTTCTGACAAACACATCCCTTGTTTTTTTTATATCTCACTATACCCTCATTCATATGTTTGATGACTTTGCTCATTTCAGCCTGTGATATTATTGTTATATTTCCTGATTGTCATACATACTGTCGTACAAATGACCCGCGTCTTGTGAAAATGGGTCTTATGCAATATGCGGCCAGCGGATCTCCAGTGCGGCCTGTGCAATTGCGCAGTCTGGCCAGGAGCTACGATGTCCGCTATAAAGTCACGTAATGTTGTGTGGTCTCATAAGCGGACAGACTAGCTCATGAACAGACTGCGCTGATGTGCAGGCTGGTCTGGAGCTACGCCGTCCGCATATGACATAGACCCATTTCGCACCGTCCGCTTTGTTGTACTGTATATCCCAGTTATGTTTGTTTAATTGTATATCCAGCTATTTTTTTTATTGTATACCAGTTGTTAGAAACATAATAGTTCTGTGTTTTTTATGCCCCCGGTAGGGTGGCATATAGCAGTTGAACTGTCAGTCCGTCCGTCCGTCCGTCAGTATGTGCGTCCGTCCGAAAACGTTAACGTTGGTCATTACTTTTGCAATATTGAAGATAGCAATTTGATATTTGGCATGCATGTGTATCTCATGAAGCTGCACATTTTGAGTGGTGAAAGGTCAAGGTCATCCTTCAATGTCATCCTTCAAGGTCAAAGGTCCAAATAAAAAGTTAAATACATGTGTATCTCATGCAGCTGCACATTTTGAGTGGTGAAAGGTCAAGGTCATCCTTCAAGGTCAAAAGTCTTTTTTTTTCAAAGCGGCGCAGTAGGGGGCATTGTGTTTCTGACAAACACATCTCTTGTTTTTTCTAATTATACATTTAATTAGTCCGTCAGTATTTAATAGGACTTACATTTGAAGTAGCAACATTTAAGGTGCACTACATAAATATTGAATGTTTGAATAAATAAATAAGTATTAGAAATCTGATAGAATTAACTCATTCAATGATGTTGTTCTGTTTGTTGATTTTGTTTCTTCAGTTATATGTACTACATATTTTAGAATTGAGTAGTGTGCTGTTCTCAAATATTTGATTAATTTTTATATCCATTCTTGTTTTATAGACATTATTCATTGATTACATTGCACTGTGGTTATTTTTTAAAGCTATATTATATGAGGCAAACAAAACATCGTGTAGCGTTATGTTATGTGATGAAGGATTCACGTGCTTTAAACAACATAATTTTTTATCTTTGTTAAAAATGGAATACCCTTCATTTGCATTTTTAAGACAAAATAAGAAGGCGTGTGACGCATCCTTTTCGAAATATTTATACGCATTTTTGATCCTACAAGTATACATCTTTAACTTGTGCTTCGTTTTACATGTACTAATTTTTATTTCGAAATTCTTTTATAACGTAAGTGCATATTTGTAAGTGTTAAGTATCAATCATGTTGACCTTATTAATAAATTATATTTAATCCAAATAGTTCATTCGCACAGTAATGACTACCGCAGCATACATATTACCTAGATATATAGATGTATTCGAGTGAAACTTTGTCTGCTATTTTTATTTGGATAGGTTAGGAAAAAAACTGGTCTCAAAACAATTTAACATGTAAGGATTTACTAAGGTTACGGGTAAAATATGTTGTAGTAATATTTTATGATTGATAAATAACCATTTGTGTAGCCATAATGTATGTACATTAAATTATGTTTTGTTATAACGCGTTGTTTTATGCACATGTGATATATTTGCCTGAATGCGGCTTATTAACCGATTGCAAGATTTTCAATTTCCTTTGTCCAATAGTTCAATAATAAAGAATTATGCACAAAAAGCAAGTCTGCACGCCTGAAACTAAAATATAATGAACTTAATGTTTGAAAACAAAGTTTCGTCAGCGAAAATATAAAACAATGCGTGTGTGCCGCGAAAATACCAAATGTGAAACGCATCTGTTATTTGAAGTCGCGCGCTTAGTTTTATTGAAGCAACGAAATAAATTTCAATGCATGAGTTATTTGTAAAGTTCTAATTCTACGCATTATGTACATATCGTTGTATATGTTGTGCATATGAACGTTAAGAGGAGACCTCTTGAGTTTGTCCCTTTTATATGTTGGTTTAAGTGACTTGTCATGTATTAAAGTTTTAAGTCAGTATCCTTATAATCATTGGATTGTGAATTCGAGTCCGATTATTTTTTTTGCTCTCTTTCTGAGGTAAATTTCTAGTATAATGATTTTAGCCGCGCGTGTANTGTTATTGTTGTGACATTACGTGAATGTAGGCAACAATTTCTACAATAAAATACTGTAAATGGTTTATATAATTTAGAAAAAACCTTTTTTAGGTAAATGGCCGCCATTTTGGACGCCATTTTGGACGCCATATTGGTTATTTTAGTATGAAAACAAGCGATTTGTAAAAGAATGATATTATTTCCTTATTTCAAAAGATTAAGGCACAAACAGAGTTATACTTTTAAAGAAATAATCTTATAAGTGCTCATAGTTTTAAAATAGACGCCATCTTGGACGCCATCTTGGACGCCATCTTGGATGCCATCTTGGATTCTGAGGTTTCCCGGATGGGAATTTTCGGGAACTTTGTAAATTCAGAATCTACAAGCTTTAACCTTTCAGAAAATATAAGTTCCAAATCTGTTCCAATTTTGTCCGGGTATACCCTTCCACAGCCTCTACTATTAGGGGCATTTTAATATGATAACTCATTAATAAATGGGCAGCAATAAAGATGAAACTGCTTATTTATAAAAAGCACATGGACAAAAGTTTTAAAATATAAATTGAATTTCACCAGTACTGAACATTAAATTATTACTAAATCATTAAATTAGAGGATTACGCAAACTATGCAACATTACAAGGACGAACATTTACTTAACAATTTGTATTTTTATTTATTTATGTATTATTTATTGTTTTATTTATGTGAATAAAAACCACTGAAGTTTAACTTTTATGTAGATGTACTTCAATTTGTAGAAATGTGTTTGATATATCTATAGTTATGCTGTGGTGCCAGCAGTATTAGTTTACGTCGAAATATTTAAATTTTATAAAATACAGTAAACTGAAATGTTACTTCATTTGAACAGCATGCATACCTAATTTGCAAAAATCGTATTTCCACAAAACCTTTGTTGCTTCATGTTCTTAACGAATATAGGGTTGTATCTTCATTTCTAAAGAAAGTTTATGCTTTTGTTTACTAAAATGAAGCCATTTGTAATACCTTAAATGCGTTCGTTTAATGTTTGTTTTTCATATGTGTATACTTGTAAAAGTGACCACAATATAGAGTTGGTATGATTTAATGCATACCCTTCACTGACTTTGTGTATGCTTGATATTGTGTTTCCTGCATATCTCTAACTTTCAAGTACTTGTAACTGGTTTTTGACAATAAGCCATTCGTGGCAAACACTAGTACATAAGAACATATAATGAGAGAAAGAGTCCTATTAATTAACCTAGACTGCCGCAAATGATTATCCGAGAAGTAAGTTCTTTCTGTAAACACGTTTTTGGTAGGATAAAAAGTACAGTTTCAATGTAAAAGATGTCTTATTGCATGGACGTTTTTTCAGACATTGACACAAGTACCTTTCATTTTTGTATTAATTAACATACATTTATGATGACTTAGTCGTGTACGCTATCGTTTCTTAAACTGTCAAATGACTTGTTATGGGCGCTACCTCATTGATTGTCCGTTTAAGTATCGTTAAAAGAACAACATGATAACCATGTTGACATTTTACTGGTCATCGGTATAAAAAGTGATCTTATCAACGCGACTAAGTCTTTCACAAAAGAACACTGTACCGAAACTCTTTCAGACGTTGGTCGAACAGGATGGCTATCTCGAGGTATATATCAGTGTGATGGTCCCCAGTGTGTGTGAACCCACGAAGGACGTTTAACAAGGGCCTTACATTTTCAGTGTGTGAACCCACGAAGGACGTTTGACAAGGGCCTTGCAGTAACAGTGTGTGAACCCACGAAGGACGTTTGACAAGGGCCTTGCAGTTCCAGTGTGTGAACCCACGAAGGACGTTTGACAAGGGCATTGCAGTTCCAGTGTGTGAACCCGTGAAGGACGTTTGACAAAGGCCTTGCAATTCCAGTGTGTGTATCATACCGCTACATTGATATCTGCTAATAAAACGTTGCATGATATAAAAATGTTTATCATGTTCGACAGGAAGTTCTTATATCAGTCGATGTGTCATATTACTAAGACTTAATAAATAAGCAATATTCTATTGTATACATGAATCAGATTAATCAAAACAAACAATTTGATACCAAGATGTATTACATTTAACACAAACAGCAAAAAACGTGTTTTCCAAATATTTAAAATGAATGTGTAAATGCTGATGACGTCATGTTCAACAGGAAGTTGTTAAATCAGTCGATGTTTACTCGGACTGATCTATAAAGGCATCATTTTTAGTAAAATAAAATCAGATTCAACAAAACAAACAATTTGATAGCAAGATGAAATATATTTTATCCTATTACCAAATGAAAATCGATAGTATAACAAAAATCGTATAAACTTGAGCTCTATGCTATCGCTATTTTTAGATCACACTCGGGTTTTTCCAAAAATTTACGGAAGAACAAAATCGTTAAAAAATGCGATATTCGATAATTATTAATGGAAAAAGGGAGAAAATAATGGGATAAATAGAATATTATGTGAGTTTTGGATAAAGATCAAGTTTATCTTGCAAGGCTTAGAAACATGGTAGCGCGATGGACAGCGAAAACCCTGTAAATCATTTGTGAAAGATCATATTCATTCCCGCTAAAAATGCAGCGTCGGAGCGATTTTATTTCATTATTTCTTTAAAGGGGTGTTGCGGCAGTTTATTAAACCGAGGATATATGTATAGCAACACCGTATCGCTATTATCACAACCCCATTTTTTTGTTATCCGTATCATCACATTGGGTTCATAATACAAAGGTCAGTGTTTCGATCTCAGATGCGGTTAACTTTTTTTTAACTTTTTGTTTCTTTCTTTAATTTCATTCTTGTTTTATACTGGACCTCTTCGGTTCTGTTGTTTACATTTATCAATTCAGAGCATTTTTTTTTTGTTAGATGATGTGATCCCAGTTAAGATTGTAAACAATTTCTAATATGTATGCATATTTCTAATAATCTATGTTCCGGTTAGTTACTAAACACTCGTCCCAACTTTCGTAAGTCTAGAAAGCAAATGAGGTAGGAATGACACTCAGCCTCAGAAGGACCTTTTACAATACACACACTTAGACCTTTAACCAATAAGAAAGAAGAAATAGATTGAAAACTGCGCCTAGCATGCAGTGGCGTCCCAGCTCGACTGCATAGGCTGCGTCGCCTACCTCTTAAAATGCTTACTGGTACATGGCACTTGCGACAGACAAGGGCTGTCAGGACGTCCTTGAGGCCCTCCTGTATGATTAATGCAACATTACGCTCCACCACCGCCACGATTGCCGGGGAAGAACAGGGATGCATTCTTGGACCACCAAAGTACGGCATGTCATTCTCTATCAACAGTCTGTCCGGCGGTATTGTCAGGATCAGTGCAAACTTTTTCTCCTGAGTCAATTCACCGGTGCAATGGGCTTATCCCACATAATATCCGGAAAGGCGTCTGTGAAAACGTCCATGTCCCCATGGAAGCAGTGAAGGTTGATCCGTTGGTTACGGTCCAGCATGTCTGTCAAGATAGAAAAGAGGCAGATGTGTTCCTCCCTGCCATTCACGTCAATGTCTGAGCCCCTACCATGGAGGACTACCACGTAGCGCTCCTCCAGGTAGCGTAACACACTTTGCAATAAAGCGGACTGCCCCAACCATTAGAATATGCCACGTAGAGGTTGAGTCCCAAGTAACCTGGAGAACTCATCAATCTGCGAGTCAGTATACGAAGATGAACCCCAATGGTGGGAAAACACTGGAGGCCAGATAAGGTCTGAATAAAAGGAATGGCAGAAGTTGGTGGCAGGGGCTTGCAAATTGACCTCCACTTCATTGTTGGGGAATGGATCTTGAGGAGACGCCAGATATCATCACTCAGATATCACTCAGGGTTCAGGGGGTAAGTTTCCGGGAAAAACACTAGCTCACTGGAAAGCAGGTTGCCCCACATATTGCCCAACCTTCTCTAGTGTATTAGTTAAATAAACCTCCAAATGCCTCAGTGGCCTCAACCTGAGAATGACTCCTATTTCCCCGGAGTACTCCATGAAATAGCAGAACCTCACCAGCCACTATTTAGAGAATTCAGTCAAAAGATTTCCAGCATGTGAGATAAAAGCACATGTTGCATTCAGAAGGGTTCTACAATGAGTCATGTAGGAACGAAGAATCCTTCCTAGGCCCTTCGCTGGGCACCCTCCCTATCCTTAGACGCACCCTGCTAGCCTTGGGTGACAGACGGGCGGGCACCTCGGCAATTGGCCTCTGATGTTAACTGTAGACAGTGAAAGAAACTTTCCAGCCATAAGTCACACAATATTATTTCCACGAAGAGAATAGGGTACGCACTTAAAGTGAGACTGCACGATTTTGTCAAACATTTAATGAATTTTTATAAAATGTGTGAAAACTTATTATACATATATTTCAATATAAATTAAAAGAAAAGTTAAGAAGATCATGTGTCGAAAAATGCGAAATAAGCCAGATATTTAAATCTGAAATCGAAAATGGCTGTACAGCCGAATTCGCCAGCATATATATATACGGAATACCGTTAAGGCCATCGTGGTTACACATTTAAATCCAGAGGGCGAGAATGCGAGAACGCGAGAGTACGATGGCGACAATGCGAGAATACGATGACGAGAGTGCGAGAAAACGATGACGAGAGGTCGAGAATACGATGACGAGAATGCGAGAACGCGATAGTACGATGACGACAATGCGACAGTGCGATAGTACGATGGCGAAAATGCGATAGTCAAATCGTACTGTCGCCATCGTATTGTCGCACTGTCGTCATCGTATTGTCGCACTGTCGCCATCGTATTCTCGCACTATCGGCATCGTATTCTCGCACTCTCGTCATCGTATTCTCGCACTCTCGCATTGTCGCACTGTCGTCAT
>VMBQ01006163.1:0-37925 GCA_007657795.1 Dreissena rostriformis | reverse complement strand
GTAACGCGTAATTGTAACAGGGCCACAATTTGTGTCGTTTGAGCATACAGAGAGTAGTCCGGAATTCCTTACACTGAACAGTGCTACATCCTTTGAATTGAGCACATACGCAGTGATGTAGCAAAAATTCAGAGGTTGTTTCTCGAATCAGCTTATTAAATATTCGAAAATATTCATGCGTGTCTGTTGGCGGTATGTAAAAGTCACTAAGATGAAAACTGAAACAGCTACTCCTAAAAGCGCATTAGTGCTCTATACCTATGTTTATGTTAGCGTTGTTGACACCGTGTGAACTGCTCGGGTAACAAGTAAAGCATAAACAGCAATGTTTATATACTTTTATTCCTCCATATACAAGATACGAAGATAATTGTATATTTTGAATTTGTATATGGTGTCAAAAATCAAAAGTTTTGTACACGGAACTTTCATTATGAATTTATATTTTTGGTGAGATAGTCATTTGATATTAGAAAAAATATTCCTTTAATATGATGGTGACTGCAAATTTTCTTTATATTAAGTTCTCATTACCATTTTCATCATACTTTCTATGCTTTCAGAACTTCCAAAAAGCATGTTGTTTTTATTTTGTCTTAGTTATTTCTATGAAATAATAAGGATGATAAAAAGTGCACACAAAACTCGACCCGTGCGCTATGACACACACTTTATAAAGTTGAATGGCGTGTGTTCATTTCAAACTTGCGATTGATTTTCAAAAATGAATTGCGTGTTAAATTATGCAATAGCGAACATCTTCAGTGCCTTCAGCGCTTTGATTTTCGAAATTGCCACAACGGAAGCTGCATTGCGACATTTTACGCACATAACACGAGCGTTATGGTCGCAATGATTCCTCACCGTGTATTTTTGGAGATTTTTTTCTAAATTACCTACGGCTAGAGATTGTTTTTTTTCTGGTTTTCTGAGGGGAGACAGCAACACGTGTGTGCTTATATTTTCTTTGTTCCCCTAGTTACACGTCATTTGATAGCATGAATGCATGTGTGTATATATATGGCATTTATGTTTTAATATATACCAAATAAGTCTTGCTTTTTCAAAATTTAGATTCATGAGAATGAATTGTGTAAGTAAATTGTTATGAAAAAATAGGGGAAAAAAAGACGGTGGGGTGGCAACTTGGAATGTCTGATAAACGTTCATGCTTCGGTAAATTTTTACCATGACATAAGGGAAAATGCGAAGAAAGAACGGAAAATGAAAATGTCGTAGAACAGTTCTAAACCCTTCATTACACGATAAAAAATGAAGTGTTACCTTGACATTTGACTCAGGGACACGGGTGTTACCCGTACAACATTTGTATAACCTTTGTTTTGTAACATACATGAAATAATATAACGGAACAGAACTTTATGTTAATTTATACTCGCTCGTGACACTTAATTCGTCTTAACAAGTAATATTTGTTTGAAAGAATAACAGCATATTAGATAAGTGTACTCTGATATATACGACATAATGCAATACAAATTAATACAACGGCCGATGGTGGCACGTATCACAGAAACAGGTCAGTTTTGCACAAAACGCGCGAAAATATCAGCGATATTGAGCCATTCGACACTTTAGTTCTGCAGCCAGATAAGAGCCCTCATGATAGCCCCCAGGTTGAACCACTGTCAATCCCAGATCCCCGCAATGACCCGGTTATGAACCCAGCTTCATGATATAAGACACGGGCAGGGCGATAGGTGATTGACAACCGTAAAAATGTATTATGTGAATGGGCAAACTAGAGACAATTAAAATCAAACAAAAGCCAAGTATATAAATCCATAATTGGATTTTAAACTGACAGTCATTAATCGTCATTATTGTGTTGAAAACTCTGATTTATATTCAATATTTTGATAATTTCCTACCATATTAATATTTCACAAATTTATACCATGTTATACCATCATAATAATATTTTGTCTTTTTAGAAAAGGAGGGAGATGTTCTATTATCAAACAGACTATATCTACCACCATTTGTAATGTGAAACTGTTACAAATACAAAACCAACAATGCTCAACGAATTGAAATTGATAATTACACGGAAGTACAAAAGGGACCGGCATCAACATGAGATTTCAGAAAATAAAAGCTAATACATATTCAAATCACGTTTATGGTTATATTTTACCCAGTACGGCATATCACTATTGCATGACGACTAATTAGATGTAATTTTTTTAATAAATACTGCTACAATAGCAGCGCAATCGTGATAATAGCTTACTTGGAATTAAAAATGTAGTTTGAAACTTCCCGCATGAAAATAATCATCACAACATGTAAAACAAGTATGAACATACAATAAAAGGATGTTATGGCTACCTGGCCTCTCTTCTGAAATAAACAAGACACGGTTAACTTGAGGGACATTGGTACTTATAGGTTCATATAGAATAGTTCAATTATGCAAATGTACGTTTAAAAATGTGAAAATGATGGATCGTTTATAATAAACTCTTATCGTAACAAAACAAATGATAACATGGTCCCTACACAGACCAAGAAGGAAGTACTCACCAAAAACCATGGAATTTAATGATGTATAAAACAGAATGGGGGTGGGGGCATTTGCCTTGGGGAATAAATGCCTTGGGTTTTTCACGTTGTTTAGATTTTGGAGTATTTTTAATGTCATTTCATGTATTTGTTTACAGCACTATACTATATGGAAAAGGCTAAAATAAGCATCATATAAAAAAAACAAACGTTGATCAAAATAGTTTGAATCCCGCGGGAATTGAACCCGGGACTTTGTGATGCAAAATCATACGGTCTACCTCTACACCACAGATCCATTATGACGACGTGAATAGAAGAAATATCTTGTTTTGATTTCGACCAAATTATCGTAGTTCTACGCACCTACTCGGAGACCGTTCGGGGCATCGGAAATGTACGAAATAAGGCGATATTACACGAAGTTCATGACAGGTTTAAAAGTCGACGTGTCACGTGTAAAACTCGTTTACTTAGGTCAGAGACTAAGGTCTTACTTAGAGCTCAAAGTTGAATCAATATATGTGTGCAAAACACAGCTGTTCTGCACTTGAACTTCATAATCTATCATGGCATTTTAATATAACGTGACGTCATAAGGTTCACAATCTGGAAGGCGTGTCACTTGTGAGACCCGTGTCCTTGGTTTAAAGGTTAAGATCATGATCAGACCGGGTCTCTGTGCAGAAGATCATGAAGATGTCAAGGAATACATGACCTTCTTGAGAAAAAGTTTGATAAGTTATTAATACCACACCACCAGCAAACACTAAGCATCTCTGCTCAATGCCTGCGATATATTAAGACGATGAAATGGAACACTGTGCAAAAGCAACTATTCCTGTCTTTCCCACTTGCAGATGTAACAGTGCAAGTTGCCAACCAATATGGGATAATAAAAGCTAATTGTACAGCTAGTTGCTGTAACAAATTAACAATCACGAGCAGTCTTTGATATGGTGCAATGGCAATGATAGATTTTAGAGTAACTATAGTGTATATATAAAGCTCATAAGGGTGCATCAACATATGAAGTTTGAAGGTTGTATGTTAATTTGTTCAAGAGTTATTTCATGAAAATTAATCGGGACGGACAGACGGACAAAAATCCGGACGGACGTGACGTACTGGGACAGGGACGGACGGGACAAACTGATTCATGTATAGCCCCCAGACAGAGTTTGTGGAGGTATAATAATGTGGGTGGGGGGTGGGGGGGGGCAACACTAGCATTGTGATACATTGTAATTTTAGCACAAACTGGCAAACGAGTTAGTAATTAAGATAAAACTATCAGCTTTACATAGGTATTAAAAGTGGACATAGTTTAACCACATTATATATCAGACAAAGGATTCAAGTTTCTTAAATGATGTTCGATGAAATACAAAGAATATCATAGAATGTATTATAAAGCATTAAAATTACATTCGTATGCATATGTGCCCACATACACTTACTATAGGCCTCTACAAAGCAAAGAAATTGCAACAAAATGGCTGGAAATTAGGTTTTTTGTCACGAAAAAGAATTATAAAGTTGTTGCTCACATAAGGTTTCCTATTCTTCTCCAGATGGTACCCATGTTTTCCCAACATGGTCATTAAAAACGCAAATTTTTCCACAAGAAATAATTTTCTGGAGAAACCCTGCTGAGAGGTTATGTCAGACATGTGTGAGTTTGTATAAATCCTTTAATTATAGTAGTGGCTTGCAAATTAAAGCAGTTTTTCTCCCCAATTTGCCTAAAAATGGCCCATTTTGTCCGATCTTCTACTTCAGGGAGCCACATTTCGCTCATTTGTTTAAGAAAATGTGTCAGGATTTTTTCTACATGTAGGCCAATACCTTTGTTATCAATATTAATACACAGTTGTTTCAAATTGGACTTTGAATTTTTTTATTTTTTCTAATTTACTTACCCTATAAAAGTTCATGAAGAAATACACAATGCTGCTCGAATGGTATTACGCTGCTCACAAGGTATCGGATTTCCTGTGGTGGTTAAGGGATCACAGGTCACACATGGGCATGTTTAAGCTTGTTGCATTATAACAAGCATTCTAGACAATTGTCTCGACATGTTGCAAGTAGTCATTGAGTTAAAGAAGGTTCGCACTATTGTTTTTTTTATCGGTCAATGAATAACTATTTAGAGTTCTGTTGCCTATTAATGTACCCATGATGGCGTTAGCTTATGAACGAAAAGGCGACAATTATTTCGATTTAAACTTGACGCATATTTTCGCAACTGAAATGGGAATTGTATTTTAACAATGCTGTGCTCAGGATTGCGACTTTTTGTGCATTGTTGATAAGTAAAAAACGTTACCTTATTTTGCGTTTAATAGAAGATACTCAAACAATGTCATTTACAAAATATACAGTTGAGAACATGATAAGACGCAATAATTATATTGATTTCATTCGGGATAGGATGATAATAGTACTACTACTAATAGAAGTAGTTACCAAAATAATATATATAGAATAATAATAATAGTTATAATAATACTAATGCTAATACTTATACTACTACGGCTACTGCTGCTGCTACTGCTCCTGCTACTGCTACTGCTCCTGCTACTACTACTACTACTTCTACTACTACTACTACTACTACTACTACTACTACTACTACTACTACTACTACTACTACTACTACTACTACTACTACTACTACTNTGATCAGCATGCACTTATGTTTGCCATTTCCTACCACCTTGTATATTACGAATCGTTCGTTTTTTTCTCGCTTTCGCAAAGGCGAATAAAACCTTGCAACCAAATATTGCTCTTATTCATGAACAACGCATATACACCGTTGACAGATGATAGCATGGCGTAGTAATCAAAAGTTAACTATATTATTTGTACTTGATTGCATACTTGCATTGTCGGGTTTTGGTTATGAAATCCTTTCTGCGACCATTATCAACCTACCCCTGAATCAAGCACGGCAGTTGTCCGTTACTGGCAAGTTTGTGCACTTAGTACTTGTCACCCAGCTATCCCAGGATAAATATGAGTTCGTAAACTGACCGGCATGATATGACTGAAATCGGCGAAAGAATAATCAAAAACAAACTTAAAAAGCAAACTTGTAAGTATTTCACTGTTGTAATCCTGTAATGTAAAATATAAAAGAACAGAAACAGTATTTATAATAAAACAATAATCAAAAACTGTTTGTATATGCAATATAAACATATTAATATTGAATGCATCTATATAATTATGAAGAAAATTCATAATGGTGTAAAACATAGTTCTATTATATACAATGTAGTTGAATTCGAATACCAAATATCTCTGCGGCAACCCTGTATGTACAACAAAAATGGCGCCGTACTATAAGAATGTGCACCATAGAAACAATATGCTCACGTTCCAAAATGACAATCAACAATAATTAATGATTATTACAACTGACAGAACAAGAAAATTTGTTAATTAGGGATCACTTACTAGGTACTGCCTTAATACCTAAATGAATAGTCGTGGATGACAAACATTAGGTAAAACAACTTTAAAACAATACATTATTGCAAAGAGACCTATTTACTTCCAATTATTCTTGTACAAAAACGTAAACACGGTATATAAAATATCCTAAAACAATGATGTCGACTTGTATGATAATGTTGGTATAGAATGAGTGTCGATGATAGAAGAAGCGGATTAAGGATCGGCGTTTTATTGTTGAATGTGATCAAATATATACATATGCCATGACACACCGTGAGGAAAAATTAAAGTATTTGCTGCTTCATAAATACATATTTATGAACGCCTTAATATATTGCCTATATATTACTGGTTTTCTCTTATCCAGTTGTTGGTAATACATACACGTGTGTACATGATGTTTGAACACTTTTCAGTGTAGTTTATATTTATTAACATGATTATATTTGTATTTTATTTTACTGATGCACTTTGACTTTATTTTGTTAACTCGTATGTAATGGTCAAAGGAGTTTTGCTGATGTTCGAGTAATGAAAAAACTTGAAACTATATCACAATATTGTAAGCATGACAATTGGTATGTTATAAAATTTATAGTAGGTTCTGTCTAAATACGTAATATTAATGAACAAGTCTAAGTGTAAGATTGCTGGTAATTTCGGGATAAAATCTATACAAACATTATGAGTTTTGTTGATGTGAACTGTGCACAGGTCATTTGTTTTGAACGATCTAATACAATACATGACAAAAAAAACAGTATCATCGCTTAACCAGCGGCATAGAATAAACCTAGTTCACTTATATCTGTATTTAGGGACAAGCATTAATGGGCAACCAAGCAATTTACCAGAATACATAAGCGGAATAATCAATTCCGTCATGAAGCATAGAAAACTAATCGCTCATATATTTTTTTAATAAAGTGAATTTTTAATCGAGCTTAAAATCAAGACCTCTTAAATAATCGTCTCGCCAGTATTTTACACGTTCGAGCCCGTACGTTTCCCACATGAAACACCCATCAAAAACAAAACGGTAACCGTCTTTGCCCGGCTTTTGTTTTTCCGCATAAACCATACATGGCATGACCCCAGTCAGGCGCCTTCCATATCAACCACGTGTTCCAGTTGGATTGATATAATGCTCATAATATCTATAAACATGACAGTGCTTTGATTACACATGTATGTATCCTATTAAATGGCTGTCAACTAGGCGTTTTTATCGTGTATTAACACGGACTATTAATTAAATTTGATTGTAAATTTTGATGATATGCAATTAGTGAAACACATTTTAAAAATAGTATATATTTGACTTCTTCAATATATAATATACGTGTATCGTATATCGCTTTTAATTAAGGAATTCAGAGACATGTGTGATATTGCTCTGAGAAAAAATGTGCTCATGTCTGTTGATTGAGCCAATACTATAAGAAATCAACATATAATCTACTACATTATTTTTTTTTTAAATGTTGATTTCCCCCATAGACACCAAGTACTGGTTCTTGTCCCAGGAAACGGACTCCATAGATCGTTTCAAATAAGTAATTAGTACTTTAAATGTAATCGAGCTAAAATAAATAGGATTACACTAATCTTAACTAAAATTAATAAAAGTATCATTTTTCAGACATACTTTTCAGAAAGTAAACTTTAACTATATACATTTCAGTATTATTCCAAACGAAAGTTACATCCCTAAAGTACTCTTCCGTTTGATAGTTGTCAGTTCTACCTGATAACAGAGAAGACGCACGTGATCGTCAAAACGAGACAAAATGTTAATAGGTAAATATAAACAAAGTAACACATCATCTTCATAATAAAGAAAGAAACTTCATTGTAGCAAGACTTTCTTTGTGCATGGTGAGTGACTAATTGTCAAACAGTCTGACACTAGACAAAACCAAATCCAACACACAGCAAACACATGCAACAAGATTGGGGTCACGACCTTGGTGAATAGCAAGCATTAGGATTTACATCTGTAGAAAGACACTAACCTTATAGCTTGGCCATGCAAATTAAAAAGACAATATTCGGAAAGGGAAACACTTACATTGGTAACGCCTCACTTTTGTGTTCTGCTTGGTTATAACAGTAATATTTACAGATAATGTGCACACACACACATGTTTATTGACGCAGGTGGTTTAAATTGTAAACATTATTTATATTAAACCCCAAAAAAAGTAAAACGGCCTAAATTTGTAACTTGGCTACTTATAGCGTATTAAATTAAACACATTTGTAAGAATGCACGTTCAACATTGTCCAATGACATATGTGTGTACAAATTAGACCTAGATCTCAAATTTCTATACACGTGATTTTCCAAACGTATGTTAACACCATGTTATAATAAAACATATTAAATATACACATACGATACACTTTATAAAAAAGACATCCAAGGCTTAAACGCAATACATTCAACATCCATTGCACATGTTATGGTTTTCGTTGAAGTTGTGTAAGGGATGAGGAATTTAATATTGCAATCATGTATAATTTGAACCCTATATACAGCTTTATTCCTGATATAAAAAATGGTTCGACGTAGAAAATGGACTTGTAAAACAATAACAAAATCGGATTAGTAGCATAATCCAGCATTTCTGAAGATGCTCAAACTATTGACAGATTTCTGTGGTAAAGTGGTATTGTATCATGTCAATTCACTTTATTTAAACGATTTAACATTAAGCCCGTATAATTTCCCTCACTTCCCTATTAATGGTCAAAAAAAAAGTTATAATGGTTGTGTTTATCGTTTAAATGGTGTTATGTGAGCGGTACAGACAGAATGAATATTGCTTTTTCCATTTATCATCATCGGATTACACATGATTCAGGTGCTTAAAATACCCCGTATAACAAAACTGAACATGCATGTCTAAATGTAGGATAAAATGTTCTCATAGACAAAAACACTTTATTTATACTCTATGATTTATAATATTTTGGATATTGTTACCTCGCAACTAGATGTACTTCTTTGGATTCGTATCCGCGTTGAAAATGTAACTTGTTTCTATTACCCAACTACAAATCTGTTCAGAACAGAAACATTCTACTCCCTGGCCAAAAGGATAAACAACAAGAATTAATTAACGGTTATTGCAACTGATAGAACACAAGATTTGTAAATAAGCAGTCACTTACCAGATGCTACATACATGCCATGATGAATATGCGGAGAGAGAAATCGTTGGACAACCAGCACAATATCATATACCTACATTCTTGGTTTGAATACATGTGATGAATAAAAATAATTGGACGCTTTACAATGAACAATTCAAAAAGTTGTTAATGAGATACTTTCGAAAATATTAACGAAGTTGTCAAACTTAAGTCAAAAAGTATGTTCAGTGCATGCAAATGATACTTATAACGAGCATCTATTTAATTCCCGAATGGATTTATGAAGTGGGCGCAGTACACTAACGGATTTCAATGTGAATTCCCAGACAAACTGTAGATGTTATCAGTGCCCGTATGCAAGTCCAAATCACGCATTCCAAACATTGTGAGAACACGTGCTGAAGATAGTCGGGACTGGTGCAATACAGTTTATGATATGAATGCCAAAGAAACAATTGCAATGTGTGATGCATTGGGTTTCTTGCTAATTCAACAAACAAAGATTGGTGTTTACGTTACTCAAACGAAGGACAAACAATCGCCCGAAGAACAATAGTGTACATAAGAACGACATTACAATTGTAATGCGATAAGTTGTTATCGTACAACGATATGTGACAAGAACTGGTGTGTATGGCTTTCTAATCTGAAAGCATTTTCTTTCCTTGTAATATTAATGGAGCTTCATTAATCTAATCCATCTTGGCAAGTTATCATGTTGATGACTGATTACTGTTCAATCTCTACCAATACACATTTTCCGTA
The DNA here is from genome assembly GCA_007657795.1 of Dreissena rostriformis. NCBI lineage: Eukaryota > Metazoa > Mollusca > Bivalvia > Myida > Dreissenidae > Dreissena > Dreissena rostriformis. The sequence goes on along the minus strand of VMBQ01006163.1, from coordinate 28,007 downwards.
TTTTGCGTTTAGCAAAACGTAACGTTAAAAGATCAGTTCAATTAAATTAAACGGCATTAGCACTTATTGTTGTGTACCTATTTTAGTTGGTGTTGACTTGAAAACCTTGAACTGTATTATTGTTTCAAAATCAACAGTTAAATATAAAGAGCACTTATTTATATATAAACATTTTTATTACACAAAGTGAAGAAAAATACTGGATTATTTTATTAGCACAAACAGTTTATATTTAGGTACGATACTGAATTATCTGTGATGGCGTTTGTTCATATTGACAACGTCAGCGATTAAACGTTTCGTGTGGCATTATTTTTGCCATGTATTACCGACATAGGCAGCAGACTTCTTAACTGCCTTAACCTAAATTTCTTCTGTTGCATTCAAAAATAAACCTTCTGTCCTTTACTAGCCCTTTATTTTTTACCTCAATGGCAACATTCTCGACTTGTTAATTCAACATTCACGCACAAATACTAATTGTGTCTAAACATTGTGCCAGAATGTTTGCTACAAAAGTCACGCATATTAAACAAAGCAATGGTTTGTAATTGTTTTCAAATGTTGTACATGTTTATGTTATTTTATGCAAAAGATGTAAGCATTGTAATTGTGTTTGCGTAATATATGATTTACAAACTTTAGTTTTCATTTCACAAATTCGACTTTGTTTTCACTTTTTCCGTCCCAGTTATCATATAGCTGTACCCAAAGTTGGTCATGATGACATTGCTGTAACAATTCGCCACACGTTTTGGCTTTAATGCAGATGACCTATCAAGTTACAATGAATATCGACCGCTAAATTATGTTCCTGTGCTTCAGTGCTTTGTATAGGTAAATAGTATTACATATTATATCATAGCAAACTGATTGGATGAACTGAATCTGAATTATAATATGCAATATTATGTGTTTTTACCATAATATAATTTATAAAAAAAACGCTCATTATTATTTTTATCGTGGCAAACGTCTGTAAGTGGAGATCAATTGCGCATCACTGAAATGTATTTAAGCGATGTGGCGTTAATTGACCGGCAAAGTGTTTTTCTGTTATTTTCACCACTGCTAATGCTGCTTGCACGCGTTGGACACGTGTGTATATACATACCGGTGTTCTGTGTGAGTGCTTTATGCATCTTGTACTTTTGTTGGTGCCAATCTCTTGGACTGGGTAAGATGTCTGGCCCACCGTCCTTCATCTTTTTAGCTTCACCATATACCATATGGGCCCTAGATCTTTTCCTGATATATAGTGAATCCATGTCTTTGAATCAGCTAAAAAAATATTTTTAATTATTGAATAGCATTTGTCTGCATTTCATCGGTATACGAACTGTCGGGAAAATTAAGCCGGCTGCGTTTAGGAAAACATATTCACTGGTTCTTATCTGTCCGGGCTTTCCAATCGGTCCGGGAGTTTTAATATGCAATACAAGGCGACAAGTTGCTTCTTATTGTGCAATCGCCACGTATGAATCCTGCCTACCTGGTAGTTCACGTGATTTGCGTGTTAGAAACATACGCTCAAAAAAATAAATATCTTCAGAAATAAGAAGAGTGGCCGTTTTGGCAACAAAATAAATAAATACAGCTGGCAGTCGGTATCAGACCTATATTAATGTTTGAATTATTCAGTGTTAATTACGTCTAAACAATGAACATGACAGTACTTTGTATTACACGTATATTGACCCAAATGGGTGCGGCGGTAATACGCAAATTGAACGCTTTATTGATTCCGCATGTTACATAAATCTTCAGATACTTGAAAAAGTCAAGTGCCCATTATACGTTCTAACTCTAAATTGTATATATTTCAATCGGTTAAACTTGTACTTTATGTAAACATAGGTAAACATGTTCTAAATTATAACTCGTACCTTTTAAATTGTTCTTGTTGTATCATAGGTGTAGCATTCTAATATTCATTCGTGAACATGCATGTCATACAAGGGCACAGCAAGCATCGCAACTGCGAAACAACAACAGTGTAAAAGTCGTAAAAGTCTCTATGAAGAGACTTCTGCTGTTCAATGGTTAGCTGTTAAGCTATTTGAATACAAAAAGTTGTTTATATCGTCAGCTTTGTGCCAAATTCTTAAATAGTGTGCACATTGAAAAATAAACCAAATTTAATTGATTAGAATCTATTTTTGTTATTCAGACATAAGATTCGTGTATACGGATTCTATGGATTTTTTTAAGTACTTTAAGTCCGAAATAAGAAATTTTTTTTGGAAACGCTGCTTCGTATCTTCAAAATAATGCTTTTGTTGCTTGGGTAAAATGGCCAATGACCAGTCGAAAACATATATGTGTTCAAGATGAAATGTCCTTATTCACATAAGGTTGTATGTATAAATGATTTATTTTATTTGGTAATTGACAGCCCTCGACCTGGATAAGATTTAATAGTGGATTCTACTCTGAATTGAAAATGAGATTACTTGTATTATGTATATGTGTGATTAAATTGCCGTCTTTTCGATAGGTTACATATTATGAATATTTGCATTACAGTAATTGAAGAACTTATTAAACCCCAATGAAAGTTTGGTTTCATTATTGAATTCTCGCAAATGCTCACTTGGTTTAAGTGCCAAAATGTGTCATTTGTGTGTGTTAACTAACCAAATGGTTTACTGAGAATATTGTTTGGTGAATGTTAGTGTTGTTGTCGTCAATTGATCATTTATAATTTAATAGTGTTTCAACTGATAGATTAACCCTGCTTTTATGATTCTTTTACGTTTAATGCCAGACTGAATGTTTTGTCTCGTATTTTGTAGGCAAATGGTCGTTTTCTTTCTTTTTAATTACAACAAAAGTAGTGGAAAAGAATACCTCTCCAGATAATATTTCTTGAGGCTTATTATTCTTATTTATTCTTGCGATATGGAAGCTGACGTATATATGAATGGTTGCGTCTCTCGTCATTCATCATACAGTGTGTTACTTTTCCGCTTCACGCAGAATCAGTAGCTATTGATCTTAACGGTGCAGTAGGGTGTGCCAAAAAGTGCTATTTAAATCATGTCATGATGGGCATTCACTTATGTTTTGCCATTTCCGACATTTTTGTTTGTAACGAATCGTTCGTGTTTTTTTTTCTCTCGCTTTCGGAACGGCGACTGCAACCTTGCAACCAAATATCGCTCTTATTCATGCATAACCCCATAGCATTGCATAGTAATCAAACGTGTACTTTATTATTTGAAATGTATTGCATAATTAAAGTGTCGGGTCGGTTAGCTCAGTTGGTAGTGAGCTGGACTACAAATCAGAAGATTGTGTGGGGTTTGGTGATGACATTCTGGCTACGACCATTCTCCCCCTACCTATGAATTAACTACGTCAGTCGCCAGTTATATACAAAAGAATTCGCACTAAGGACTGGTCACCCAGCTATCCCAGGACAAATTTGAGGTCGTTAACTGACCGCCGTTATACGAATGAAAACTGCGCCAATTTCATCAACAAAACACATACATGGAAGTATTATGACTTTGTAACGCTGGAATGTAATAANACGCGAGAACAATTACAAAACAATTGTTCAATAACAATCCATATCGTCTCCTATTTCCTTCTTTGCTCATATCATCCGCTCTTTCCGATAATCCTTCTTTGTCTATATCATCCGCTCTTTACTATAAATACGCTATATCATCCGCTCTTTTATCCACCTTTTAGCACGACCCGGGTACAAGGTGAAAACTAAAACAATAGTCCTCCTTAAATGGTAAACTTATCCGTGATACCACAAATATTCATTAAATATACTTAAATAACAATTCACGTGTGCAAATTTTGGAAACAAAGAACGTGCAACTNCAAAGATTAAGCATGTATGCATATTTTTGACCTTGTAGTTAGTGGTGCATTTTTTGTCAATCAAGGCTTCTTGGGGGTTGCGAATCGGGGAAACATTATATTTGCAAAAAACAACTGATTGTTGATAATAACTTTCATTTTTGTTTCTTTGTGCCTTCATCTTTCTTCTTACCAGGCAAGTGTTATTTACATTATAGTTACTCAGGTTTTGAAACCCAGCCAATATATAAAACTTTAAATTGTTGCTGATGTGTATATATTTGAGGAAAGGTTTTGATGTTATACGTTACGCCATATAAAATATTATTTAAAAAAAAGTCGACTTCTATTATCATGTCGCTACAAAATATGTGTCGATGACAGAAGAAGCGGATTTTAGGATCGGCGTTTTAATGTTGAATGTTATCAAATATTCTTGTAAAATCTATATTACCAGACGACATCTAACGTTGAAATTTTGGATATTTCTATAAGGAACACTGATTATGTATTGGGTAACTTTATTTTATGAACCATTTCACGAAATATTCGGTGATTTTGAGCGTTATAGAGGCTTTATGTGAGCTTATCAAGACCTCTTAGAATATTTGTTTAGACAGTAGTGTGCACGTTCGAACAAAAACGACGTTTCGAGCCACACCCATCGAATAAATACGGAAACCTTCTTTACCCAGCCTTTGTTTTACAACATAACCAAAACATGGCATGACCTCAGTCTGGAGCCTTCATTATCAGCCACGTGAATCAGTTTGATTGATACAATGCTCGTAATACATAAACAATGAACATGCCAGTGCTTTGCATAAACATGTTTGTATCCTTTAAAATTAACTTCAACTAGACTTGTTCATCGTTTGTTATTACCACAGGATAAGTAAATACATGGGTTATTTAAATACTCCATATTACTATGGGACTGTTACGGTAATTCAATTTAAATGTAAATTTACATGATATGCAAACATAGGCAAACATATTATATTTAAGTTTATATTTGACTTCTTCAATCTATCATATACGGGTATCATATATCGCCTTTTATTTAAGGAAGTCAATGACTTTTGGGATATTCCTCTGAGAAAAGATGTGCAAATGTCTGTTGATTGGCCCTATATGATAAGAAATTTAAAAAAATAACATGTAACCTTGGTTTTAAATAAAATTATCATTTTTCAGACACACTACTCAGAAAGTAAAGTTTGACTAAATACATTTCAGTATTATTCCATGCCAAAGGTTCATTTCTAAAATAATCTACCGTTTGGAAGTTATCACTACTACCTGATAACAGAGGGAAGACTCATATGATCATTAAAACGAGCGACATTTTAATTATGTAAATATAAACACATTGACACCGCATCTTCATCATAAAGAAAGAAACTTCATTTTAGCACGAGTTCATTTGTGTATGGTAAGCGACTAATTGTCAAACAGTCTGACACGAGACAAAACCAAATAAAACACACAACAAACACATGCTACAAGATTGGGATCACGGCCTTGGTGAATGCCAAGCATTGGGATTTACATCGTTGGAAAGACACTAACCGCATAGCTTGGCCATGCAAATTATGAATACTGTTAAACAGGAAAACACTTGCATCGGTAACGCCTCACTTTTGTGTAATGACAGTAATATTTACAGATACTTTAAACACATGTATATTGACACGGGTGGTTAAAATTGTTTAAATTATAGATTATAAATACATTAATATTAATAATAAACCCATTTAAATAAACTAATAGTTGTCTAAAATGTATTATGCACACGGCCTTAAATTGTATCTTTGCATCTTGTAGAGTAGTTTATATAGCACATTTGTCAGAATGTACGGTCAACATTGTACAATGACGTATTTATATAAAAATAAGAACTAGATTTCAAATATTCTATACTCGATATTCTCCAAAGGTATGTTAACACGTGTACTATTATACAACATATTAACTATACACATACAAGAACATTATACAAAGCATTCAAAGCTATTATGCAAAAACATTCAATATCAACTTCTTTACTGTATGACTTTCTATTTGATTTCATATCAATGAACTAAAACTTCAATCAGACACTGACTTCCGCTGTTTAATCGACACTGAATTCCGCTCTTTTATCGACAATTCACGTGTCACGCCTTTGAAATAAAAGATGTGTTAAAGTATATTCAGCGGTATTTGTACATTCATTAGGTATATCTTGTTCAAAATAGTGTACAATGACTATGTCAATTAGTAAGGAATCATTAGCGCTTAGTGTCAAAAATAAATGGACCCTACTCACAGTTAAATTTCTGATACAAAAACAAACAACTAATTGCTCGACTTACCAAATGGACTTGTTAAAAAACATTAGATTGGCAACACAGCCCTGCATTTTTAAGGATGCTCAAACTATGGACATCTTTCTGCGGTCATGTGGTATTGTATCATGTATATTCAATATATCTTAATTATTCAACATAGAAGTTGTAGAATAACCATCATTTTCTTATCAATTATAAAAATATAGAATGCCATCGGATCACAAAAATGGCCAACGTGCTTAAGATATCCCGTTTAAAAAATTACCGGAACATTCATTTCTGAGTTTTTGATGAAATGTTCTCATAGGCAAATGGTTTATGTATACTCCATAATTTATATTTAATATTTCAAATAGTGTCACCTCGCATGTAAATTTACCTCAATGGATTCGTGAATCAAAATTGTCATCAAAATCAGCCGTCGAAAAAAACATGTAGTTAATTATGTCTGTATGGTTTGATTTGAACACAAACTATCGTTTAAGCAACTAATTTCGTATTACAAGCATGATACCCTACTTCCAATCTGTTCAGAACAGAAACAATGTACTCCCCGACCAAAAGGATAAACAACAAGAATTAATTAACGGTTATTGCAACTGACAGAACACAAGATTTGTTTATTAGCAGTTACTTACCAGGTGCCACATACATGCCCTAATGAATATGCGGAGAGAGATATCGAAAGACTACCAGCATATTAGCATATACCTACATTTTTGGTTTGTATAAATTTGAGTTAAACAAATAAGTGGACGATTTACAAAACGACCAATACCGGTATGTGTATTTAATTAACTATTTAAAAATTTGTTAACGTGATACTTTTGAAAATGTTGACGAAGTCGCAATACTTTCGTCAAAAAGTATGTTCCGTGTATGTTAATGATACTTATTACAATTATCTTTTAAATTCCCGAATGGCTTTATGGGGTGGGCGCAGAGCAATAACGGATTTCAATGTGAATTCTCAGACAAACGGTTGATGTTATCAGTGCCCCTGTATTCACGTTTAAAACACGCATTTCAGGCATCGTAAGAACACGTGCTGAAGATAGTCGGAACTGATGCTATGCGGTTTGTGATATAAATGCCAAAGATACAATTATACATGCGGATGCATTGTGTTTCTCTTTCAAATTCAACAAAAAAAGATGTGTTTCTCTTTCAAAGTCAACAAAAAAATTGTGTTTCGCTTTCAAAGTCAACAAAAAAAGATGTGTTTCTCTTTCAAAGTCAACAAAAAAAGATGTGTTTCTCTTTCAAAGTCAACAAAAAAAGATGTGTTTCTCTTTCAGAGTCAACAAAAAAAGATGTGTTTCTCTTTCAAAGTCAACAAAAAAAGATTGGTGTTTACATAATATTTACGATGGGCACAGCCTAAATGACTAAAGTGTTTAAAAGAGCAATACGCAATTCAATACGTTGTACTCGTAGAACGATATGTAGCAAGAACTTGGGTGTATGCCTTTATTTTCTGAAAGTATTTTCTTTCCTTGTTATATCAATGGCGCGTCATTAATCTTATCCATCTTTACAAGTAATCATATTGTTGCCTGATTGCAGTTCAACGTCTATGAATATACATTTTCGTATTTTGCGTTTACCAAAGAGTACCGGTCAAAGTTCAGTTAAATTAAATTGAACGGCAAGATCACTTATTGTTGTGTGTACATGTATGTATAATTTGGTGTTAACATGATGACCTTGAACAGTGTATAGCAAGGTACGATACGGAATTACCCGCGATGACGGTTGTTCATATTAACAACGTCAGCGTTTCATCTGGTATTATTGTTTAAATGTGTTAACGACATAGAAAACATACTTCTTAACTGCCTCATCCTGCATTGCTTCGGTTGCATGCACATATACACCTTCTGTCCTTTATAAGCACTTTCTGTTAGACCTTCAGAGCAACATTCACAACTTGTTGATCACACGTTGACGCACAATTACTAATTGTGTCTAGACATTGTGCCAGAATGTTTGCTACACAAGTCACGAATATTAAGCAAGCAATGGTTTGTAATTGTTTCCAAATGTTGTACAGATTGATGTCATTATTGAACCAAAAGCTTTTAGTATTGTAATTGTGTTTGAGAAATATATGTTTACAAACTAAAGTTTTCATTTCATACATTTTACTGGATTGGATTGATTAAAATTGAATAATTATGTGCAATTGTATGTGTTTTTTTCCAATAATGTAAATATTTTTGTTCAATGTTCATCATTATTATTATCGTGGCAAACTTCTGTAAAAAAAAGTACAAAGTCGAGATCAAAGTCATTTACTTGACTGGACATCCAGTTGCTTATTCGTCCATTTCACGGTATTGTGCAAATGCGCATCACTGAAATGTGTTTAAGCGTAGCGTTATAGATATTATCTCCAGCAATACTGTTGATAATTCATTTCAGGAAAAAAAGGCTTCATGCCGATGTGTCTTTAATTGACCGGCGAGGTATGTTTCTGCAATTTTCACCACTGCTAATGTTGCTTGCACGTGTTGGACGCGTGCGTACATGCATGCCGGTGTTCTATGTGAGTGCTTTATGCAGCTCGTTCATTTGTTGGTGCCAATCTTTTAGACTGTGTAGGAGGTCTGGCTTTCCGCCCTTCACCTTTTTAGCAGCACCCTATATCATATGTGTCCGTTAACCTGTCCATGATAAATAGTGAATCCATAGGCGGTGTGATATTCGTAAAAATTGAGAATGTAAAACTCGTCTGTTTGCATAAGGAGTTGGTTCGTCGGGAATGAAAAGCATGTCACATTATAGGATTATCCAATCAAAATACAGCGTTAAAATACGAGTGTATAAAGTTGTAAAATGTTGTAATTATTTTATGTTTAATGAAGAAATATCTGTAGGGTACTTGCTTATGTTCCTTGCTGCCTTTCCCTTGCATATATGGGGTACTTTCTCGAGGAATAATGAAGTCATATTTTTTTTAATCCAGCTTTTGACTGATTTACAACGAACAATTATTGTGACATACTTATGTTGTATGTCAATTCTTTGCATTCCTGTTTAATTGCACGGGTCCTGAATAACTGCTCATTTTAGCGAATTATATACCCGTATTTAAAGGTGTTATAGGTTTTTATGTTTAGGTTTATTCAATATACAATAGACATACAGTCCATGAGTTTATAAGTTCAAAACATAATAACAAATATAAAAGCATGAACATGTGATCAGTATTTAATTTCATAAGTTGTTAATTAAAGTATCAATACATGTAAAAGGTATAGGACAATGAGATTACAGCATTTAGAATCTGTTAAACAATGTTTTAATGATAACATAAAAAACAACACAGACGAAACTTTTTAAGAAAGCGAGAAGTCAAGTTTGACGCCTGTGATACAAAGGATACATTAAAATATATTGAGCATGATTTGAAGTATAACTGTTACCATTTTCTGTTTTCGGCCATGGTCGTTTACGGCGTCCTCCACATTAGAAATAAATATTATCACATAAATAGGGTATATATTATGTTAAATGTTGTATAATGAATATGTCAATTAATAAGTACTCATTCGCGCTGAGTGTCAAAATTAAATAAACACTAACCGTTTTATTTCCGATACAAAAACAAGCAAATAATGGCTCGATTTAGGAAATGAATTTAAAAAAAAAAAAAAAAAAAAAAGATTGGCAACATTATCCAGCATTTTTTAAGATTCTCAAACTATTGGCACCTGTGTGTTTTCAAGTGGTATTGTATCATGTGCATTCACTATATTTAAACTAGTTAACATTACGACTGTAGAATTACCCTCACTTCCATATGAATGATGAAACTTTTAGAAATTAGAATTGTTGCGTGTATCGTTTAAATGGTGATTATGCGAGCGGTGTAGACAGAATAAATACTGTGTTTTTTTTTCATTAAATACCATCGGACCGCACACATGGGTAAGGTGCTTAAAATATGTCGTATAACAAAATGTATGCATGTGTTAATTTAGGATGAAATGTATTCATATGCAAATGGTTTATGTATGATTTATAATATGTTTGATATGTTAACCTTAGAATTAGATTAACCTCAATGGATTCGTATCCGCGGTTTAGAAATGACATACTACGTGAATATAACTTGTCATTACAATCAGCCGGTGTTAATAGTTAATTATATCTGTATGGTTTAATTTGAATACAAAATATCGTTTAAGAAACTTGTTCGTATTACAAGCATGATACCCTACAATAAATCTGTTCAGAGCAGAAACTATATACTCCCGAGCCAAAAGGGTATACAACAAGAATTAATTAACGGTTATTGCAACTGACAGAACACAAGATTTGTTAATAAGCAGTCACTTACCAGGTGCTATCTACATTCTCCATCTACATGTACCTATTTTCTTGGTTTGAATAATTGTGAGCTATGAAAAATAATTGGACGCTCTAAACAGCACGACCAATACCGGTATTTGTAAATTTATTAACTATTTTTGAAAAGGTTGTTTATGTGATTCTTTCGGAAAAATTAACGAAGTGGTCAAACTTTCATCAAAAAGTATGTTTAGTTATGCAAATGATACTTTCAACAAGCATCTATTAAATTCCCGAATGGTTTTATGAAGTGGGCGCAGTATAATAACGGATTTCAATGTGAATTCTCAGACAAACTATTAATGTTATCAGTCCCCTTGTATGCACGTCCAAACCACGCATTCCAGGCTTTGTGAGAACACGTGCTAGCGATAGTCTGAACTATTGCAATGCAGCTTATGATATGAATGACACAGATATAGTTGCACTGTCGGATGCTTGTGTTTCTTGCAAATTCAACATAAATGATTGGTATTTACATAAAATAAACGATTGACGAACAATCACCTAAGGAGTACAAGTGAAAATAAGAACGAATTGAAATATGTAATGCAATAAGTTGTAATCGTGCAGCGATATGTGAAAAGAACTAGTGTGTATGACTTTGATGTGATATCAATGCGGCATCATTAATCGTATCCATCTTTTCAAGTTATCATGGTGTTGACTGATTACTGTAAACTCTCAATGAGTATACATTTTCGAAATTTGCGTTTAGCAAAATGTAAAATTAAAAATTCAGCTAAATTAAATAAAACGGTATCAGCACTAATTGTTATGTAAATGTGTAATATGTTGTTAATATGATAACCTTGAACTGTATTAGTGTGTAAAAATCTACATTTAATTCTAAGTAGCATGTATGTATATGTCAACATTTTTATTACAAGAAATTAGGGAAAATACTGCATTATTAGCTCGGCTGTTTACGAAGAAAACCCGAGGTATTGTCATAGCCAGCTCGTCCGCCGTCCGCCGTCCGCGTCTTCCGAAAACCTTAACATTGGCTCTAAAATCAAAGTGCTTCCACCTATAACTTTGAAACTTCATATGTAGATGCACCTTGATGAGTTCTACACGCAAAACCCATTTTTGGGTCAATAGGTCAAAGGTCAAGGTCACTGTGACCTCTAATTTATTCAAAACTGCACCCACAGCCGAGCGTTGGCACCCGCTATGCGGTGCTTTTCTTTTCTTTGAACAGACAGTCTATAGTAAGGTACGATACTGAATTTTACTCGATGACGTTAGTTCATACTAACAACGTCAGCAATAAAATGTTCCATCTGGTATTATTTTTGTCCAGGTGTTACCTCCATAGACAACGTACTTCTTAACTGCCCCATCATGTGCTTCTGTTGCATTTAGATATACACATTCTGTCCTTTATTAGCACTTTCTGTTAGACCTTCACGGCAATATTCTCTAATTGTTGATTCAACATTGACGCACACATATTAATGTGTCTAAACATTGTGCCAGAATGTTTGCTACAAAATCACGCATATTAAACAAGCAATGGTTTGTAATTGCTTCCAAATGTTGTACATGTTTATGTTATTTTGATCCAAAAGATGTAAGCATTGTAGTTTTGATATAGCTGTGCCCTATGTTGTTCAAGATGACATTGCTGTAACAATTCGCCAAACGTTTTGATGCAGATGATCTATCAAGCCAACTTTGAATATCGACCGTTCATTTATGTTCTTGTGCGACAGTGCTATGTATAGTTAAATAGTATGGCATAATTATATCATACCATACGGATTGAATGACTTAAACATGAAAAATTATGTGCAATTGTATATGTTTTTAGTTTTTACCACATTATGAGTATTATTGTTAGTGATCATTAATTCCCTTTATCGTGACAAATGTATGTTAACAAAAAGTACAAAGTCGAGATCAAAGACATTTCCTTGACTGGACATTCAGTTGCCAATTCGTCCATTTCATGGTATAGTGCAAATGCGCATCACTAAAATGTATTAAAGCGTAGCGTTGTTACTATTATCTTCAGCAAAACTGTTGATAATTCATTTCAGAAAAAACACGGCTTCATGCCGATGTGTCGTAAATTGACCGGCAAGGTTTGTTCCTGCTATTTTCATTAGTATTCATGTTTCTCACACGTGTTGGACACGTGCGTATATGCATACCGGTGTTCTGTGTGAGTGCTTAATGCATCTCGTAAATGTGTTAGTGCCAATCTCGTACACTGTGTAGGAGGTCTGTTTTTCCGCCGTTCACCTTTTAGCAGCATCTTATACCATATGTGTCCAAATGTTTTTACTCTAGTCTCTATAGATGGTCATTTTTGGTGTGTTTTAGGGTTTATTATAAGTTTTAAAGAAGGTTTATAAGTCGCTTATTTGTGAAAAAAATGATATTGAAGTAGTTTAAGAACAACACGAACAAACGTTTTTTTATTTCCATTCAGAAACTATTTATAGAACAAGCAATTGCGCATTATTACAAACCTTAGCAACCAATGAACACGCTTACACGTAAAACAAGTTAAAGTTTCAATTTTTTACATTAAATGTGTTCTTGACTGAACTTTTTTTTGGAACAGGAAAACAATAGAGATGATAAAATTATGTTACTGAAAATTGTGTTATGTTGCAGTTTACATAACTAAAAGATATTGACTATAATTCTTACTTGGTATTGACCTTTTTTCTATTGGTTGTAACACTCTGTAAACTTGTTAAGAGAATGAACCGTGATTATGCACAAGGCGTCAAATACATCAATTAGTAAAAAAAAATCGACAATTATCAGTGCTACGTAAGCATAAGGAATGGCATGAAATTAACTTTCAAATTACTTTGATATACATGTACATTGTATACAAAAGTTAACTGGCAATAGATAAAAAGGATAAACATGTTAGTTAAACATCGATACAATTGTTCGACAACCAAAAAGGTGAAAATGTCCATTCCGTATTTTTAATCCTCTTTGTGTACACACCAAAGATATATCATCGNAATTGAAATCATGTAATATTTGTTATTAAACGTTTGACTAATTTACAAAATAATAAGTGTAACATACTTATTTTGTAATTAAATTCTTTGCATTACGGTTTTTTCAGTTTATAGCACTGGTCCTGTTCCACCAACTGTCAATTTTATGTAGAAAATTCTATACCCGTAATAAAATGTGTAATATAATGTGAAGGTACCTGCATAATACATGTCTATGGTCCTTTAGCAAGACAATCAATGCGTCGCACCATATGTCAAATGCTTAAACGAAAGTAATACGTTCTAAATATGTAACAATCATATCTGAATGAATTACTCAGTATATACATCATCAATGAACTGGAAAAACGGTCTTGCATGTTAAGCCATTATACAAAATTGTAACGTTTAAGGTACATATATACAAAACATTACTTTCTTACTCAATTATATAATATATAAATTACTATTACTTCAAACTGCCGGTTAGAAAAAAAGCAACTAATTTAAATATTTTAACAACAGAGCATTTCAACATGTATAAATGATACTTCAATAAAATCTCAAGCATGAACGAGTAACAATACCCGTGCATGTCGAAGAATGTAATTATCTTACACCGTTGTTCGTAAATCTTACATCAATATTGTTCGCATGTAGGATCTAGCATGACACAGCAGTTTCTTGATATACGAGCTTCTATTGTAGAGTTATAACATAATATTCCGACATTCTACTGAAAGTTGCTTATGATTTAATATGACACAAACCTCAGGGTGAAGTTATTACTTATATACGAAGAAACTATAGGCTGGATTTATATGAGTAATACATTAAACTGCGTGTGATGTAAAAACAAACCAGAACCGCGTCAATGTATAGACAAACACTACTTGATTGCGTTTGATTAAAACCTTATTGAAAATGTTTATTGTGTGCAAATTTAGAAGCAAATTATTAAAATGGTATATATTTGACTTCTTCAATATATTATATATGTATATCGTATATCGCCATTATTTAAGGATTCGTGGACTGTGTATCCATTTTGCCATTGCTGAAAGAAATGATGTGCTAATGCCTGTTGGTTAAGCCTATATTACATGATATTATTTTGGAAATATATATATATATATATAAATATCTTTGAAATAAAATAAAACTTTTTCAGACAAATTATTCAGAAAGTAAAGTTTTACAATATAAATGTCAGTATTATTCCAGACGAATGGTACATCTCCTAAAGGTGGACGGTATCAGTACTATCTGATAATATAGAACAGGCTCATGTGATCATAAAAAAACGAGTTATATTGTAATTATGTTAATATAAACAAAGTGACACATCATCTTCATCATAAAGAAAGAAACCTCATTATAGCATGGGTTTCTTTGTGTATGGTAAGTTACTAATTGTCAAACAGTCTGACACGAAACAAAACCAAATCAAACACACACACACACACATTGAACAAAATTGGGGTCACGGCCTTGGTGAATGCCAAGCATCGGAATTCACATCGGTTGAAAGACACTAATCTCATAGATAGGCCAGGCAAAATAAGAAGACTGTTGAAGAGTAAAACAATTGCATCGGTAACGTCTCACTTTTGTATTATGCGTGGTCATAACAATAATAGTTACAGATAAAACAAACACATTTATATTGACACAGGATGTTAAACCTGTTGAACTTATGGACTCTAAACAGATTAATCTCCATACTAAACCCCTGACGTGACGGAAAGCCCCATTAACACTCAAATCAACGGATATGTCGTAAAATGTTTTATAAAATAAAGTTAACCCATAGCAAATTCGTGTTCCTAATAGCAATAGCCAAAATGTCAACGTTAGGTGTGGTCTGGTATAGATAGATTTAACAAGATACAAAATGCTCTTTTTTTGTAAATGTGTTAATGTGTAACTTGGCTATTTGTAACGTAGTTTATTGAGCACATGTGTAAGAATGCACGTTCAACATTGTCCAATTAAATATTTTGTACAAAGTAGAAGTAGATTTCAAATATTCTATACTCGATATTCTCCACACGTATGTTAATACATGTATTATTAGTATTATTCAACATATTAAGATAAACATACAAAAACATAATAAAAAGCATTCAACGCTATAATGCAAAACATTCAATACCACATTCGTCACTTTAGGACTTTCTATTTTGTTTCATATCGATGAACTAAACCTTCAATGAGACACTGACTTCCCCTATTCTATCGAACATTCACGTTGCACGAATTTGAAACAAAAGATACAATACAGTATATTGAGCGTGATTTGTGCTGTAGCTGATACCGTTTTCCGTTTTCAGCCATCGGCGTCCACCACACAAAATATTGTATAATGAATATGTCAAAAAAAGTACTCATTCGCGATAAATGTTAAAAATGAATTTATACCAAACGTTGTTTCCGTAGCTTTATATGTATTGCATTACCGGTATGTCGAAAAACAATCTGGTTTTCGTTGAAGTCGTGTCATGGTTGAGAAATTTAGCATTGCGATAATCTATTATTTGAACCCTATAATTGTAGTGTTATTTCTGATATAAACAAAAGGTTCAACCTAGGAAATGGACTTGTTGAAAAACACATCAGATTGGCAACACAATCCAGCATTTATAAAGATGCTCAAACTATTGACAGCTGTATGTGGTCAAGTGGTATTTAAACATGTTCATTCACTATATTTTAACGATTTAACATTAAGTCTGTAGAATTACCCTCACTTCCCTATAAATGTTAAAAATAAAGAAGTTACAATGGTATCGTTTTTCGTTCAAATAATGGTTATCCGAGCGGTTTAGCCAGAAAAAAATAGTGTGTTTTTTTTCATGTATTATTATCGGTTCACACACACGGTTAATTTGCTTAAAATATCCCGTATACCAAAATACATACATATCTTAATTAAGGATGTTATGTTCTCATAGGCAAATAGTTTATGTATACTCTATTAATATTTGTGATATTGCTACCTCACAATTAGATTTGCCTCTATGGATTCGTGTCCGCGTTGAAAATGGCCATAGGATGTGAATCAGCCGTCGCAAAAAGTAAATTGTATATGTATGTTTTGAAATTAATACAAACCATCGTTTAAGAAAACATTTTCGTATTACAAGCACGATACCCTCCTACAAATCTGTTCAGAACAGTTACAATTCACTCTCCTGCCAAAAGGATAAACAACAAGAACTAATTAACGGTTATTGCAACTGACAGAACACAAGATTTGTTAATAAGCAATCACTTACCAAGTGGTACCTACATGCTCTAATGAATATTCGGAGAGAGAAATCGAAAGACTAACGGCATAATACCAATACATGTACATATATTCTTGGTTTGAATAAATGTGAAATAAGTGGACGCTCTTGAAAACGACCCATACCGGTATTTGTATATTAATGAACTATTTTTAAAAAAGTTGTAAATGTGATTCTTTTGAAAAAGTTAACGAAGTGGTTAAACTTTAGTAAAAAAAGTATGTTCCGTTTATGCAAATAATACTTATCACAAGCATCTATACAATTCCCGGATGGCTTTATGAAGTGTTCGCAGCACAATAATGGATTTCAATGTGAATTCTCAGACAAACTGTTGATGTTATCAGTGCCCCTGTATGCACGTCCAAATCACGCGTTCCATGCATTGTGAGAACGCGTGCTGAAAATACCGGTTAGTGTGAACTGTTGCAATGCAGTTTATGATATGAATGCCAAAGATAAAGTTATACACTCGGATGTATTGTGTTTCTTGAAAATTCAACAAAAATGATAGGTGTTTACATAACGTTAACGATGGACAAACAATCACCTAAAGAACTATAGTAAACGACATTGCAATATTCAATTCAATAAGCTGTACTTGTAAAACGATTTCAAATCTGTAAGTGTTTATTTTCTTTTGTATATATATATCAATAGAACGTCATTAATCGTATCCATCTTTACAAGTTATCATGTTGTTGACTGATTATTGTTCAATCTCTATGAATATACATTTTCGCATTTTTCGTTTAGCAAAAAGTAATCTTATAAAGTTCAGTTCAACTGAGTAAAAAGGCATCAGCGCTAATTATTGTTTATATGTATTATTAGGTGTTAACATGATTACCTTGAACTGTAATATTGTGTCAAAATCCACAGTATTCTAAATAGCACTTATTTATATGTTAGCATTTGTATTAAATAAACGTTTCATCTGGCATTACATTGCATTTCTGCCAGATGTTACCGCCATTGACAGCAGACTTTGAACTGCGTCAATTGCCCCAACCTAAATTGCTTCTGTTGCATTCAAACATGATTCTTCTGTCCTTAATCAGCACTTTTTGTTAGACCTTCACGGCAATATTCTAAACGTGTTGATTCAACATGGACGCACAATTAATAATGTGTCTTAACATTGTGCCAGAATGTTTGCTACAAAAGTCACGCGTATTAAACAAGCAATGGTTTGTAATTGTTTCCAAATGTTGTACAGGTTCATGTTATTTTGATCCAAAAGATGTTAGTATTGTACTTGTGAATTGGGTTTGAGAAATATATGTTTACAATCTTTAGTTTTCGTTCACACATTTTACTAGGTTTTCACTTTTTCCGTCCGAGTTTTAATATAGCTGTGCTCAAAGTTGTTCATGATGACATGGCTGTAACAATTCGTCACACCTGTTGGCTTAAAAGCCCAATTAACACTCAAAATCGACGAATATTTTGTATAATAAAGTTTACCCATAAACAATCAGTGTTTCTTTTAGAAAAAAAAATAACGCTAGATATGGTCTGGTAACATGGATTTAACAGGCTTCAAAATGCTTTTTTTGGGGGGGACAATATATTATTATTATTTCCCGCAACGATATATTTTAATACGACACACGAACACTAACATGGTTCATGAACATGTGTTGAATATATTGTACCACGAAAAATAAAAAGAACACTGTGTATCTTGTTAAATCTATGTTACGAGGCCACATCTAGCGTTGAAGTTTTGGGTATGGCTATAAGGAACACTGATTCTTGATGGGTGAACTTTATTTTATGAAATATTTGACGAAATATTCGTTGATTTTGAGTGTTTAAGACCCATTAACACTCAAATCAACGAATATTTCGTAAAATCATTCGTGAAAATAAAGTTTACCAATAAACAATCCGTGTTCCTTATAGAAATAGCCAAAATTTTAACTCGAGATGTGGTCTGGTGTGATAAATCTAACAAGATACAAAATGCCCTTTATGTGGTACAATATGTTCAACACATGTTCATGTACCATATTAGTGTTCGCGTGTCGTATCAATAGATATCGTTGCGGGAAATTGAAATGGAATATATTGTACCACAAAAAAATGTATCTTGTTAAATCTGTTACCAGACCACATTTAGCGTTGAAAGTTTGGCTATTACTTAAAGGAACACTGATTTGTTATGGGTTTACTTTAGTTTACGAAAATTTAACGAAATGTTTCTTGATTTTAAGTGTTATTGGGGGACAAATGGGGCTTTAATGCAGATGAGCTATCAAGTCAACTTTGAATATCGACTGCATAGTTATGTCCTTGTGCTACAGTACTTTGTATAGTGAAATAGTGTGACATGTTATATCATAGCATACTGATTGGATGAACTAAAACTAAATAAGTATGTGCAATTTTATGTGTTTTTAAACATAATGTAAATATTCAAAATGTTCTCTATTATTATCGAGGCTAACGTCTCTTAAACAAAAGTACAAAGTCGAGATCAAAGGCAGTTCATTGACTAGACATCCAGTTTCTCATTCGTCCATTTTATGACACAGTGCAAATGCGCATCACTCTGAAATGTGTTTAAGCGTAGCGTTATTATTATTATCTCCAGCAGTACTGTTGATAATACATTTCCGGTAAAAGCGGCTTCATGCCGATGTGTCGTAAATTGACCGGCAAGGTATGTTTCCGTAATTTTCACCATCGTTAATGTTGCGTGCACGTGTTGGACACGTGCGTATATACATACCGGTGTTCTGTGAGTGCTTTATGCAGCTCGTACATTTGTTGGTGCCAATCTCTTAGACTGTGTCGGAGGTCTGGATTTCCACCCTTCATATTTTTAGCATCACCCTATACCATATACGTCCCCAGATCTTTCCCTGATATATAGTGAATCCATGTCATTGAATCAGCAAAAAACTTCTTTTTAAAACTTGAATAGCATTTTGCTGCATTTCATCCATGTAAGAACTGTTCGGAAAATTACCATATACGTCCCTAGATCTTTCCCTGATATACAGTGAATCCATGTCATTGAATCAGCAAAAAACTTCTTTTTTTAAACTTGAATAGCATTTTGCTGCATTTCATCCGTGTAAGAACTGTTGGGAAAATTACGCCGTCGGCGTTTAGGTATATATCTTCAATGGTTCTTATCGGTCCGCACCTTCCTTACGATTCGGGCCTTCCTATCGCTCCGGGAGTTTAATGAGACAACTTGAAATAACCCTCTAAAACGCTGTTAAGTTGATGTTATACCATGTTTAGACATTTTAATTCATTTGCATTTTATATACGATGATTAGGATTATCGTTCTCATGATTTCCGATGTTAGGTATCAAATTATACACCCGTATTAAAATGTGTAATAGTATGTGTATGTACCTGTATAATACATGTCTGTTGGCCTTTAGAAAGACATTTAATTCGTCGCACCATATGTCAAATGCTTAAACGAAATAAATACGTCCAAAATATGTAACAGTCGTATCTAAATGAATAATTCATTATATAAAATCATCAATAAACTGGAAGAACTGTCTTGCTTGTTAACCCTTTGCATGCTGGGAAATTTGTCGTCTGCTAAAATGTTGTCTGCTGAATTTCTAAAATTAGCATTTTCTTGGATTTTTTTTCCAAGAATACTATCAGAATAGCAAACAGCTTGGATCCTGATGAGACGCCACGTTCTGTGGCGTCTCATCTGGATCCAAACTGTTTGGAAAGGCCTTCAAAATTAGGTTCCAGCGCTCAAAGGGTTAATCCATTATTTAAAATGTGTAACGTTTACAAAACATGTCTTTCCTACTCTATCGATAAATTACTCTCACTTCAAATACAAAGAAAAACGGCAAATAATTGTAATATCTTAAAACCAGAGCATTGCAAGATGTATCAAATATACGTCAATAAAATATCAAGCATGAACGAGTTAAATACCCGTGCATGTCGAAGAATGTTATTATCTCACAACTACTTCGTATATCTTTCACCAATAGTGTGCGTATGTAGGATCTTGCATGACACAGCAGTTTCTTGATATACGAGATTCTTTTGTAGAGTTATAACCTAATATTCCGACATTCTCATCTAAGTTGCCAATGATTTAATATGACACATACCTCGTGGTGGAGTTATTAGTTATATACGAAGAAACTTTAGGCTGTATTTAGGTGTAATAAATCAAAGTGCGTCTGATGTAAATAAAGAACCGCGTCAATGTAAAGAAACAATTACTTGATTGCGTTTGATTAAAACGTTATTTTATAGCATTCTGAGACCTTCTTTTGCTTAAAATTCGGAATAAAAAAACAACAACAAATAATTGGAACTGTTTTGACTTATTAACAGAGCAACACAGTTTCATTAAAACATTTTTTAACAACAAAAACATTAATTTTTAACGTTTACCAATAGTTGCATCGATTAATTCACGTTGATCACTCCACACAACCGCATCAGTCACGCGTCGCTGCGTTACATTTTTCTACCTCGATCCGCGTGAGTAACTCTACGGTTAACAGCATCGGGTACAAGCGTTACTGCGTTCAGCGGCTGTAACACACTATATTGCGGCTGTGCTACACTTTATTCGCAAAACAGTTATGTGCACGCGCTCGTCTACCTACCGACTCACAGTGTTATTGTAATCTGCTTTCATTTTCAGACTGCCTGATGCATTAATCAAGAATTTCGGCAATAAAACCTGGTGGATTCGTGGATTTAATATCGGATGGTTCCATTCTTATCACGTCTGGATGTTTTTTAAGAAGTGAAGACAGCGAATTGATGGGATTATGGTCGTAAATTTGTCTTCAATGTGGACGGGAAGTTCGTAATGTGCGGATTTAAGAGAATTGAAATAGTGTTGTTTTTCCTCCATTAGCATAAAATCGTGATGACGAAAGTCGTTTAAATGAAAGTGTTATTACGTTAAGGTTAACGATTATTTGGAAAAAACAGTGGATACAACAAGTTTAACATGGACGTTACACTAGAGGAAAAATGAGAACAAATAATGTTTCCATGGAAATCGAGATATTTGAGGAAAATTATGTAAAATAAATATATACGTTTGCATGTATATTTACGTAGGTTACCTAGCAACAGTTCTTGTTGGAGAATTTCGACATGTTTCTCCGGTAATGATAACAAGACACTTATCAATAGAGATGTTCAAGTAACACAAGGCCTAGCACAACGAGGATTTATTTATAATATTTTATACCTGTCGTGTGAGAGTATAACGTGGAAAAATGAAAATGAAATTGGTAACAAGGAGTTCGTCCCTAAACTCCCTATGGTCAATCATCTACTGTGTGGTCACCATTTTGCTGCACATCTACGTGACCTACTTAGGAGTGGCCAAGTACCGGAAGTTGGACAACGAGGAAATATGGGGCGGGCAGATTCCGGGAGAACTTCGTGTGTACATTGCCCTGGTGGTGATATCAGTTCTATTTCTACCATTGTTTATTTTCTTCTCAGCATTAAAAGTCGGAAATGCGCCAAATGACGGCACTAAGTTGGGCCGCGACCACGCTCTCGACGGAAACCCGCAGACGCTGGGTTCGAGGCTCAAACGTGATTGGCTTAAACAATTATGGGAGCATTCCCCACCTTTTTCAACGCTGTTTCATCTGACGTCCTCTTTCTTGTTGCTGTTACCGGAAATGACGTTGACGGCAGCTGAAGTGAAATATGGCGTCATGTCTTCGGGTATGTATTTACCTTCACTGTGTCTTCGTTAAATGTTTAGGATATATTTCACTTTAAATATAGTAGATTGCGTGGACCCTGAACAACATTCATTGTAACAAGTTATCAACTCTTAAAACAACACTGTTGCAGCGACGTATACTAGTATTCGTCGGAAAGACATGTTAGCAAATAAGAAAACAAACCATATCTGTTTGTCTCATGCTATTAATCAGAGATTTAGTGATAGATCTTTGATTATATTTAAGTTAATTCTTTTGGGTAAAACTACGTTTTAATTGAGACACCATTGTCACAGCAATGGTTCTACCCAAATCATTAACTCTTATGTTTATCAAAACAGACCCGGTTTTCAAAAAAATATATATTAACGATATATTTAAAAAAATATAACTACAGTTCATTAAATATTTGCATTACATTTTGACCACTTGTATAATTAGAAACTTTCGACATGATTACGTCGGTTAATAGAATATAAGTTGGCATATTATACCCGCGTATTCAAAGCTTTAAAACGCAAAATGAAACTCTAATATACTTGAAAATGTAATTAGTACCTAATACAATCGCGCTAACATTACTAATCAAATCACACTAATTTTACACCAACCTTTTGAAAAAAGTAAATACATAATTGAATACATTTTTTTGTGAATACAATTCCATTTTATTATTCAAACCATGTTGTACGCAACGAACTAACGGATTAAGATTTACATAGATGAAATCGCGAGATTTAAGTTCGGCTTTGTGGCCAATGCTTGATTTAAGCGTTAATTTGATTTTAATGTCAATAAGCAATTCGGCATCGATCAAAGAAACGTGCGGCTGAACGAATGATATGTAGAGAGATATTCAGAGGAGATTACGATTTTTAAGGTGCATGATTTGGGATCAAAGTAGATCGTGATGGTTACATTATAAGTTTCACGGGGGTTGAACTTTTTCTATTTTATTGTTTGTTTATTTGTTATATATTCATTTGTATAACTTTGTAGATTTTTTTAATTATTTCTGATTCAGGGCATTCATGCATTATGTTGGCTTTGATATTTTGATAAAGCTTATGAAGGCTTACGATGATAATGGTGCTGATGCCGGTGGTGTATGTGGTGGTTGCTGTATTAATAAATGATTATTAAATAAATTTGGAGTCAAGAGACCTTGAACTATAACTGATCACCGTTCAATGAGTCTAGCCTCGAGCGAATGTATTCAGTGTTCATCAGATATAAAACGATTTGTTTATCCGTTGACTGAATAAGAAAAGCTTTAAAAACGCATAAGCAAAATTGTGTCGCGTTCTGAGAAAACTGGGCATTATGCATGTGCGTAAAGTGTCGTCCCAGATTAGCCTGTGCAGTCCGCATAGGCTTATCAGGGACGACAATTTCCGCTTTTATGACATTTTTCGTGAAGTCTCTTCTTAGCCAAAATCCATTTAAGTGAAAGTGTCGTCCCTGATTAGCCTGTGCGGACTGCATGTAGGCTAATCTGGGATGACACTTTACGCACATGCATTATGCCCTGTTGTCTGAGAACACGACACAATTCTTCTTCGCTTAAAGGTTATTCACTCTGGTAGTGATTGTATTTATTAAAATTTGAAACTTTTTATTGTCATGCGTCAGGCGCCTGTTGAAGTTTTTGCTTTTGAGAATTACAATATTTAATGGTGTCTGTGCATTTTATTACGTATTTTTGTCGTTTTAATACAGTAAAATGTGTATTTTACCATCCATCTTTAACAATTTATGGGTAACTGGTGCGCGTGTTTGTTAAAAGTTGCTGGTCTTGATTTCTTTGTATCAAGCAGTTTTATGCTAGAAAAATACGGAGGTATTGCTCTCGATTGATCTTTCTTCTTGAGTTTTAGCTGAGTGTGACGTATTTATTGTCGTGCTTCGTGTTTGTTGAATTGACTGTTGTCAATTGATGTCTTCTTTGTGTTTTAAAATGAGGAAAAATCAATGCATCGTCACTTAATATAAAGCAAGTACTGGTTGATTTATTCAGTTTTTAAATAAGGTTTAATTGCACAAGCCACTTAAAGTGCCACTGCTAACCGCGTGTGATTCGTGCATAGTTCAATAACCCCGTAGTGTTGTCACATGTCTACAAAGACTTCTGTCTCCTCGTACCACGCGTTACGTCACGTACTTTTGATGTAAATGGAGTCATACAGACGCTTAAGGAACGGGAAAATATTAATAACATCCATAAAATAAGACTGACTAAGTATGTGCAAGAAAATAAGTTCCAAGCAGCAAGTAAAGCCATTTCTTCCCAAGGCCCTTATTCACCAAACAATTCTTAGACTTAAGACTTCGAATAAAGAATATTCTTTAAATTAAAATATCCAGTACCATTAATTTTGAGTCAACCTTGCCTTTGACCACCGCTAATTACATATTTCTTTATTTTCGACATTTTGCTACTTACATAGGCACCATTGGTAATATGTACATGTTCAAAGTAAGATTTTTTTTCTTGTATCTAAGTCTTTTCTGTATTATTCCTAAGTCTAAGAATGTGAACAGGTAAAGTCACGTTAACATAGTGAGTTCATTCCAACATACAGGTATGCACAAAGAATATGTTTGCGAAGTAATTGTTAAGGTATTTAGAGCATGTAACAAACATGTTTGCAACGAAGAGAAAGGTGAATACCTTTGATAAAAGAAGTTATTTGTAGTTACGTTTATTTAAAAAAAAATCTTTTCCACTTGTAGCTTTCGAATTAACCAGCCCCTTTAGAACAAAACCCCGAATGACATGGTGCTACATATATATATATATATATATATATATATCTGCAGATACAATTACACAATGCGGTTTCACTTTAACGCTAAGCAATTGAATTTGAGAATTATTTGTGACCTTGATTTAATGGGTAAATTATTTAATTGGATTTCTAATGTTTCGAATTAAAGACTCATGTAGTATATTTGCTCGCCAATTATTCAAATTAAATTGACTAATTGAAAATTACTTGTTGACTCTGAATAGACATTTTAGATATGTTTCCGGGTGAAAGTGGGTACTTAGTCAGGCGCGAATAAAGCACACACATAAAAACTCGTAAAATATCAAAAAGCCGTTGAGGATAATCGATACATAACTCTGTCGACGCCACCAGACTGGTAAGGGTTGAGTGAACAATGAAAATCAATGAAGTCATTATTTTAACAAATTATTTTGCAGACAAAAAGTGATTCAATCTTAGGTGCAAATTATTTAGTTTGTTTGCTAATACTTTTATGTTCAAAACATACGCAAGAAAATTAACCAAATTACGTAAATTTATTATATTTTTAATGGCACATAATCGTGATAAATACAGATGCATTACAATTTTATAGTAAACGAATACAGGAAGTTCTTTGAAGTTGTGAAGTATCGGTAATTTGAACAAGTAAATGATTTGCAGCCATGAACGGCTAGTCTCACATATTTTACACAATTGAAGTTATAAGACATTTTTAAGTAGACAAAAATAGTTGGGTAAATATTATCATGGGAAGATTATAGGTTCAATAAAGTGTGACTTAAAGGGACTTGTTCACAGATTTTGGCATGTTTTGAAGTTTGTCATTAAATGCTTTAAATTGATAAATATAAACATCAGAACTAAGGAGCTCCAATATAAAAACAAGAATAAACGTAAAAAAAGGAAAGAGAAAACAAAGTTAACTACGCCAGGGCTCGAACCACTGACCCATGGAGTAAAAGCCAAGCGCCGAAACCACTCAGCCATCCGTCTTCACGTGCGTGTGTGTGTAATTCATAGTTTATGTTCGGGTCGTCGTTGAAGCTTTACGACTACATTATGTGCGGACCTGACCATCCGTCTCCACATGGGTTGCCATTTATTTTATTCTTTGTATAACCATCCACGTGTTGTCACAAAATATAACGTTAACACAAGAAATTGAAATTTTTAAATCGTTTCGCGTCTGAGACGCTTTACCATTTTATCAATTTCTAACGATGATTTTTCGTAAACGGAATTGTATTTTCAGTGTAAGTCTGTGGCATTAGTGTTATTTCGCACACTGATGTACATGGTTAATTTATTTCTTGAATCTGTGACAAAAAGTTCATTTTGATAAACTGTGAACAAGTCCCTTTAAAAATGCATGCTTTGTGTGATGTTTATATCAAAATAGTTATGCACTATGCTTGGATTGAGTATTTCGTCATTAATGCGGATCTTCCGAACTTAATGAAGCACTAAGTTAATTGTTTCACACTGTCCTTTTTATATTGCAAACTGCTACCATAAGGCTCAAAATTCAGTTTCTCAGAAACATGTACTTCCCACTATTTCTCATATATTGTGCTGGTTGTCTACACCTACGGAAACAACAACCCATCTCATAATTCGCCATTGATTACAGTTTTCTTGTGCCCGTAGACAGATGATGTCGTTTTGTCAAAAATGGAATTCATTATATTGTGTAATGTGAGCCGCGTCATGCGAAAATAGGTCTTATGCCATATGTGGCAAGCGTATCTCTAGACCAGCCTGCGATGTTTCGTGGTAAGCGGACAATTTATCCCCTGACCAGATGGCGCGGATGCGCAGGTCTGGAGATAATCTTGTCGCATATTGCATAAGACCCATTTTCGCAAGACGCGGCTAATGTGTTCCTATATTGTTTCCTGCTGACAGTTTTGTCAATCTGAGCTCTCTCCAGACAGTCTGTACATGAAAACTTTGTTTAGAAAATAAAACTAGGTGAATTGAATACGGTGATTTAACTACCTCTGTATTTCAAATGTGGTTTCAGCAGTTGATTTTCAGAGAATAACTTTTTAATCGAGACCTTTGTGTTTTAGGGGTAGAAAAGAATGTTTTAAAATCTCTCCAGAAAGCTCTATATTTCCTAATCAAATTAACCATACAAAAAGGTAACATAATAAACTGATCTGTATCATTCTTGTAATTCTAACACTTAATCAAAATATCCTGAGAAATAAAATGTCCTGCTGATAATCATTCAAATGATGCTACCAAGTTATTATAAAAATGTACGCTGTGCGCTTAAAGCTGTGATAACTGAATAAAACTGTGGGTTACGACACTCTTACAGACCAACAAATCTTATTATATATTTCGGCCACTGATCTATAATCACTGCTTCATTCTCTCGCTTGAGATAATGTAAGATCAAAGTCCTAATGATAGACAGGAACATAATGTACCTTTCCGTTGTGTGACCGAACCGCGCTTCACCGTCCTGACAAAACAAGTGAAGTGTAAAGCGATACGCGTGCGATAGTGAAATATAGTGTAACGGTAATTGATATAATGAACTCAACCATCAATGAAAACACCTTCTTAATCATTTCATTTGATAAGATTTTGTTTAAGAACAGTATTTATTCGTTTTCTGGTGTTATATTACGGAACAAAAAGGACGAAAAAAAACTATGTTTTGATTAACATTTTTTTCGAGTTACACGCTGAAAATGTGTTTTATGGCATCGTGATTATTGTAAAACTGACTAACCAGAT